>CAJNDT010006244.1:60000-67500 GCA_905221615.1 Symbiodinium sp. CCMP2592
AGTAGTAGTAGTAGTAGTAGTAGTAGTAGTAGTAGTAGTAGTAGTAGTCGTAGTCGTAGTCGTAGTCGTCGTAGTAGTAGTGGTAGTGGGAGTAGGAGTAGTAAGGAGTAGTAAGTAGCAGTAGCAGTAGCAGTAGCAGTAGCAGTAGCAGTAGCAGTAGGAGTAGTAGTAGTAGTAGTAGTAGTAGTAGCAGGAGTAGTAGTAGTAGTAGTAGTCGTAGTCGTAGTCGTCGTAGTAGTAGTAGCAGCAGCAGCAGTAGTACAGCGTGTGGGCAAAAACAGGTCCGATATCCGACCAAGATCGTGCAGTCAATCTTGCTAATCGTGGTGTACAAGATTTTGGAATGTTTTTGTGAAGGGTGTCAAGATTGCGGGCAAGCTCGCTTCGCTCGGAAGGGGGGGGGGGCAAGATTTCACGATACAATCTTGCCAATCTTGCTCTAGTGCGCACGATGGGGAGTGTGGGGCACCGCAAAATTGAAATCTTGCACCATTTGGACCACTTGCACCATCTCCTTTCGTGAAATGATGCAAGTGGCGCAAGTGGTGCAAGACTGCAAGATTCGCCACTTCCTTCATCGTGAAATCAGCAAGATTGCAAAATGAGCAACCTTACCTGCAATCTTGCCCCCAAAACCATCAAGCAAAACAACAACATTAGCAACATCTTGGCCCATTGGCGATCCGCCCAGGATTCGCAAGATTTGCAATATTGACCAAGATGGGTAAAATCTTGGTCCCAAGAGCGCGCTGCGTTTCGCACAATGTAGTAGTACTAGTAGTAGTAGTAGTAGTAGTAGTAGTAGTAGTAGTAGTAGTAGTAGTAGCAGTAGTAGTAGTAGTAGTAGCAGTAGTAGTCGTAGTAGTAGAAGTAGAAGTAGGAGCAGTGGGAGGAGGAGTAGCTGTCGTAGGGTAGTAGTCGTGGTAGTGGTAGTGGTAGTGGTGGTGCTGGTGGCGGTGGTGGTGGTAGTGGTAGTAGTAGGTAGCAGTAGGTAGTAGTAGGTAGTAGTCCGTGGAAGTTGGAGTAGTAGTGGTAGTAGCAGTAGTCGTAGCAGTAGCAGTAGTCGTAGTAGTAGTAGTAGTAGTAGCAGTAGCAGCAGTAGTAGTAGTAGTAGTAGTAGTAGAAATGGTCGTAGTAGCAGTAGTAGTAGCAGCAGTAGTAGTCGTAGTAGTAGTGGTGCATTAGCAGTAGAAGCAGTAGAGTAAAATAACAGTATACGTCAAGTATATGAAGTAGGAGTAGAGTAGGAGTAGTAGAAGTAAAGTCCTAGTAAAGTAGAAGCAGAGTAGTAGTAGTAGTAGTAGTAGTAGTAGTAGTAGTAGTAGTAGTAGTAGTAGTAGTAGTAGTAGCAGTAGTAGTAGTAGTAGTAGTAGTAGTAGCAGTAGTAATAGTAGTAGTAGTAGTAGTCGTAGTCGTAGTAGGAGTAGGAGTAGTCGTCGTCGTAGTAGCAGTATTGCCTTCGGGGTGTGATTTTCAGATTCTTGCCTTCCTAACCCGTCCTTCCAAACTGGTGAAACTGGCTACTGCTGCCGCCACTCTTCCTCCTCCTCCTCCTCCTCCTCCTCCTTCTGCTACTGCTGTTGGCTTTAATCTTGCTTGTGCTGCTGCTACTCTTGCGACTCTTACCAATTCTTCTGCTGCGACTACCATCCATTTACCACTCCTGCTGCCAGTACTAGTATTGGGCCGAAAAAATGAATGCTGCTATTCCTGTGTTGCTTCTAGTAACTTAGTAAGAGTCTTGTTCTTAGTTAGATAAGATACGGTAAATTGTGGGTCTTATTGTCAGACAGGGTCTTCCACTAGATCGGGTTCCCCATTATTAGACAGTGGCTTTCCTATCGGACAGGGCTTTGCTATTAGCCAATGGTTTTGCAATTTTACAGGAGAGAAAATCACGACCCAAAGTCAACACGGGAGCAAGCTGGCGTTTCGTCGTCGTCGTCGTCGCAGCAGTAGTAGTAGTCGTCGTACTAGTCGTAGTACTCCTGTTATCGTAGCAGTTGTACTTGTAGGAGCAATTGGAATTAGTCGTATTAGTAGTCTCGTCGTCGTAGTAATAGGAGGGCAGCAGAAACTTCTTGAGCTGCAGGCGCAGCATGGAGCAGTAGCTGCTCGCAGCACGAACTATTGAATGATAGTGAAGGGCATTGTGTTGTTTCTGTCAGTTGCATTTCAGGGCTTCCCATCCCGTTCCCGTTGTCTCATGTTCTACCGCACGCGCCCTCCACCAAGCTGTTAATATTCCAGTTTTGGCGATCGCTCGCGTGCATGCACGTAAGTAGACCAATGTCTTAGATGCACGTTTGGACACGGGCAAACATCCATGTGCTATCTTCCTTGGCCGATTTCACTGCAGCGTGATATCGCGATGTTGAGGCAGGGGCAGCTTGTGCAGCCTGGGTTCCTGCCATCACGAACCTGGGCAGCAAGGTTCCAAAGATAGGCAATATGATCTGCGTGGCTTTTGGTGTCTCCAAGAGTAGGACCAAATCTCCGGAGTCTGTGCATCCTGCACCTTGGAACAAAGGTTCGCACGCTTTGCCAATCACCCGAAGGCTCTGATCGAGGCTCGCTGCCAACTGTGAGACTGCTTTCAAAGCTTCAACAGCAGCTTGCAGGACCTTGTCAAATCTTCTCGTATGTGCAGCTCTGGCTGCATACAAAGGGTACAAGCTGGTCGCCTGCACTGCACGAGCACTTCCATCTCCCGACGCGACAACGACGATCTTGGCAAAGCGAGAAAGATCCTGAGATAAAGTAAGGGGTATCTCAACCTGTCCTGAAGTCCTTCGCAGCGCACCTCCTCGATTGGCACCTCAGATGAGCCTTGGCTCATATTTGGAGCTGTTACTGGCAAGATCCACGCAGCTGCAGGGTGGTCATTCGAGGCTTCTGCACTCGATTCCTGCTGCAAACGGGCGGTGCCTGCTCAACAGGGACCGATACTCAACACGAAAGCTTCGAAGTTGCATCCGAGCCCTCTTGTTCTTGCAGCTTTTCCGCCTTGTCCCGATTTGTCACATAGTAGGCTACACCAAGACCGTTCTCAAAGTGAGACAGCACCATCACTGGAGGGAGTCTCTGCACCTTTGACTGGAACTGCCAGTCACCACCAACAGCGTGCAGCACCTGAGAGACGCGGCTGCTGGAGTTTTTTCTGCTTCTGCTTGTCAGAGGGGTCCGTCCGAGCCGTGTTGGTCCGTTCTCTCAGCTCGAGGCTCTTAGCAAGTCCGGTGGTGGCAGAGTTTCAACTCGAAGGCCACCGAAGCTCCCAAAGATCTCCAACCGGCCCAGGTGACACCATGGCCTTGCTAGGCCGAAGACTGCGCGTGAGCGCAGATTTGCCCGCTGGTTTCCGAAACGGCCTCAGGATCTGCTGAAGCAGGAGTCGCTATGCCCTTGCTGAAGGGGCCTAAACCTGGTTGCAGCCT
The DNA here is from genome assembly GCA_905221615.1 of Symbiodinium sp. CCMP2592. Classification (NCBI taxonomy): domain Eukaryota; class Dinophyceae; order Suessiales; family Symbiodiniaceae; genus Symbiodinium; species Symbiodinium sp. CCMP2592. Next base: position 63,435 of record CAJNDT010006244.1, read on the forward strand.
TCTCGCTTCGGTGAGACAACGCACCGCATGTGAAGGACAGCATCTTCACTCTAGCGATTGCATGCTAACTGCTGACCTCCATGCACCGCGTAGAGTGACTTTCAATGTACTGGTCAAAAAAAGTTCAAGGTTCCGAGTCATTTTATGATCATTGTATGGTCTCTTAATTGCATGCCATGGATTGCATGTTCAATGTTGGAAGCAATGCCGAGAGATCTACTTGTCATTGGTGAAATGCTCAGGTGCCTGTTTGTGCCTACGATGCCAGGTGCACCATGTTTGGAGAGTCCAATGACACTAGCTTCCAAAGCCGCAGACCGCACTAGGCTCAATTCTAGCAGGACAGCTCAGGCAAGGGCGGTCACCCCAAACCGGGAAGCCCAGAAGATGTAGATGCCTCGGCTTTTGACATTCCTTCTGAAACATCTGCACCGTGTTGTTTTGCGTGTCGGGCCTGCAAACTTGCGACTTCGTTTCGGGTCCGCGAACGGAAGCTCGAAGCAGGGAGCCTTGTCAGCCAGGGTGTTGCAGCACAGTCCGTTACATGGTGTGACCATGAAGGGCCTGTGTCTGAAGGTACAGTAAAGGAGCAGTCTTCACCTTCCCATAAAGTATCCAGCTGCGTTTCAGCATCTTGCTTTGGCTTTCCACGTGCTGGTCGCAATGCAGCCCGACACGAGGACACCTTGGCGCCCGTACAAGGGTTTCACAGCCGCAACACAAGCGAATAAAGTTGATCTGATCACGACCCTCCTGCTTACCAAGATGCTCCTGCAGGTCTCCCAGCCACCAGAATGAAGTACTCCAAAAGGCAATGGGACGGTGACTCTTGCCGAGTCATGGTGTACACGGCAGGACCGCTGACTTCAGCTTCCGGAGCACAAAGCAAATGTTCCTCACTTTCCATGACTGACGCCGTGGCTTTTGAATGCAAAAGACTTGCAGCAAGGAGCTCCTCCGCCATGCTTGCAAATGTGAGATTACATAAGGCTCACAACAACATGAATTTACAATTCTCTCGGGGCTCCTCTCATCATGGCTACGCTACGCGAATCCGTGCGAATGTGACCATGCGGGGCACGACTTTACTGCAACGGAACCCCTTGCATGATTGATTTGGATACAAGGCAGGCGGGCGGCGTTTATTTTGTTTGTCGTCTGCTTTGTTAACGTTGGCAGTCAGGAGGAAACGACCTCCGTCTTGACATCGTGCTCCTGCGAAACACTTTAAACCTTGCATGGCATGTCAAACTGTCTTGCACGTGACCTCCCTAAGTCCATGACCAAGGACAGTGCACGCACACACGCACGCACGCAAGCACACACACCCACACCTACACACACCACCCAGACTTCTGGTCATGTGTTCTAAAGAGCGATATCAACTCAAGACTGAGTTCAGAACACAGTTGAAACCAGTAAGAAGAAAATGTTGTGGGAGGTCCCTCAATAGGCTCGGGTTTCTTTGCTGGCATGTAATAATGAAAGAAGCCAAAGAACACCTGTTACCTTTCACCTGAATCTTACTCTCTATCGCTGCTGCAATGCCGAGATATCACCTGACGCTGCGTGCATAACTTTTTCCAACTGCGACATTGTCTTCTTGTTCGGTTCTGCTAGATCTTGCCGCCCTCTTAGTCTGCATGAAACCAGCACAGCAAAGATGTTGTTGATGCCAGTGATGGTGATCCCCGTCTTCTTGTGTGTAGGACACGTGCTGACATCGTTGCACTCGATATACATGGTAATCTTGCCGCGCTTCTTCACATCTGCTGCAGTTGGAATTGCACCGGATCCCTCCGAACATGTACCTGGTGGAAGTTCGAATCCTTCGGGCGATGTACTCTGCTAGCTCCATCAGCTGTGTGATGTTGAGCTGGTTCACGATGTGGTACATGTCATTGAGTTGTTCGCAAGGAACTTCTCGGTGTGTCACAGGTGCATCTTTCCATGCCCCGCGTCCGCGGCTCATGATATCAAGCAGGGATTAAGGAGGCGGGAGAGAAGTTGAGGCGAAAATGCTTGCGAAGTTGCAACAACGAGAAAGCGTGGACTTGCATTCTTTTAGCTGGGTGGCTTGTTTGTTCTGCAGTAGGAGTGACACGGTGCGGTAGGGCTCGCTAGGTGTATTGACCAACTCAGAGCGCTGCCGCCACTGCTACTGACGATTGCGTGCCGGTCCAAAGTTGAAGGTCGGCGCGTCGAAGTGTGTTCCGAACTACTTACGGGCAAAGCTCATGGCTGCTTGGTATCTTTGGTCTGAGCCTGAGCCTTCGTAGGTTGTGGACCTGCTCGGTGGGGTGGTATAGGGCTTGTGTGAGGTCCATGTCGCTGATTGCAGTTTTTGTGCTGCGCCGGATGACGTTGTTGGTGAGGAGCAGGCATTGTGCAGCTTGTGGTGTGATCAGCTGCTTGATCAGGGCATGATGTAGACGGTGATCTCGGTCAACCATCTTGTGGCAGACTTGTCTGTGTTTCTTGTAGATATTGTCAAAGGCGCTGGCTACGACATCACTGTCGCGATCTGCCGCGTCCATGCTGCTGTCGATGTCTGCATCATTTCGGAATACTACTAGTCGTACATGAACTTCGCGATGGTACTGCAGTATCATCCTTGGCTTAGTGGAAGATGCCGCCGACGGCGCGCGTCTTGCAGCGATTGTGTAGGTTCGGCCAGGTCACAACAGAAGTTGTCTATCGCGAGGTGCAATGTTGGCCGCTCTCTGGCACTGCGCGATGAGCGTATTTGCAGTTGATGGGGCTTGGGCCAGTTGGTCGAATGCAAACTGGTGTTGAAACAATACCTGTTTCTGCTCACACATAACCTTTCCCATTTGCATCTTTGGGCACCTCGTCTTCTTCTGTGGCTGCACGAGCGGTCTCATAGGACCCTCCAAGGTGTTTGCGCAAGGAGCCCCACGCCTTGCCGTTGATGACGATGCCCGCCAAATTCTTCGCGCTGCGAGCTGCGTTAAAAATGACTCTGCTGATGTTGTACTCATCGATCTCTGAGCCGCTGTCTTGATGTCCGAGGGCATAGAAGATGCTACACCCTAACTTTTCGACCCGTGGGCATTCATTGGCAACATGTCTCTGTCCTTGAGCATGTTCCAAAGGGCACCGTCGTCCGTGGCGTGGCGCCCTCATATTATCCTCTCTGCTTTCGTAGGCAACGGTGGATCTCTGGTGACCACGTCTTGCGACTGCCGAAGGCAATACCTGCGCATGGACTCCGGCGTCGAATCCGTGCCTCTGTTTCAGGCTAAGTAGTGTTCAAGTAGAACACCTCCGGACACTATGAATCTGGTAGATGCACACAGTGCCTCCACATAGTACTTCATGCTGTCCTGAATAGGGAACCGCTCAACTTCGAAGGAGTCCCAGTCCACCGTGTAGTACTTGAGGTTTCTGGAGGAGGAGATTTTAGCGGGCATCTTTGGAGTCTCGTACAGGTTCATTGTTGGCGGTGCCTTGGACGTTGCTGCCGCAGATCTTGCTGGCCTACTTGCCTGGGGTGTCAGAGATCTGGATGCTCGAGGTGTAGGAGATCTGGATGTTGCTTGAGGTGTACAGGATCTGGAATCTGGATGTTGCCCGAGGTTTACGACATCTGGAGGTTGTTCGTGGTGCTCGGGATCTGGAGGTTGCCTTCCTTGCTCTGGGTCTTGACCGTAGAGTAAGGACTGGTCTGGAGGGCTCTGTTGATTCATGCCTTTTTGGAGTTTTGGAATCTATTTGCCGAGGTGTTCTTCAGCGCATTCCCCGAAAGGAGCGTGGTGAAGATGGTCTCGTAGTAGTTCTCGTAGTTCTCACGGGCGATCTGGAACTTCGTCTCCCTTGAGGTTCCTGCTGAGGTTGCGTCTTGGGGCGCTTCTGTGCCAAAAACAGCCTGGATGGTGTCCTGGAGTCTTGTAAGTCTTGTAGGGCGAGAGGCTGCTCGGTTGCCGTGGGTCGTGGTGTCGCCGCTCTATCTGCTGCTCCTGGTTGGTCACCCCGTTGGTAGTACGGCCACGGTTAGAGGGTGCGCCCTTGATGTAGTCGTGGTGCTCGCTGAAATGCAGCAAAA
>CAJNDT010006244.1:75000-82500 GCA_905221615.1 Symbiodinium sp. CCMP2592
AATGTTGCCATGGATGTGACAGGATCCCAGTCGTGCAGTCGTCGACGATTTTGCTCGAAAAAGAATGCTGCTATCTCTGGCACTCTGCCGGTGATCTCTTTGATGCGGTATGAGAAGATTTTCCGCGCTTGCAGTATGTTATCTCCAAGGCACAGTACCACGTGTAGAAACATATGTCTTTCCCTGGAGATTCGGTCAGGTGGGATTTCCACTGTCATCCGAAAGCATTGACTCCGCGTGGAGTACCATGGAAGTCCAGCTTCTCCCGCTTTTCGCTTCGGCATGGCTGGTTTTATTACTATGAAATTCACTTAAAAGGAACCAAAACAGCAGCAAAAAACGCTCATATGCAGGCTGGTATGCAGTAAGCAATTGAACCCTTGATTGTTGCTCGATCTTCTTTTTGATGGTCACTGATTTGCCACACGTCTTAGTCGGTGTCATGAATCCAGCATAGATGCCGTCCCTGTCGCTGGTGATGTTCTTCAGAGCTTTGCGATAGCGATGTATGGGAGCAGTACATGATGGCAAGCTCGGGGTTGCTGCGATGCTCCACCTCACATTGTTGACAGTTGCATGTGCAGTTGACGCCCCCGAACATGTAGCGTGACTCTCGCGCGATTTTCCGGATGATGTACTCCGCGAGTTCTAGTAGCTGCACCATGCTGAGCTGATTGACGATGCTGTACAGGGTGTCGAGCTGTGAGGGTCCTGCTTGACGTGGTCCTTCCTCTTGGCGCTCCCCATCCCATGTGCGTCTTCCCCGGCGCATTGCTGCGAGGTTACGGTTGCTGGGTTAGGAAAAAAGCTCTGTGCTTGAGACGAGTGGCTGACTAGGTACGTATAACCGACAGGTCAAATCAAAACTGCCGAGGTGAAGTCGCAATGCTCGATCTTTTCCGGCTCTCTCGCTCTGGTTGTGTGTGTCTGCTTCCTTAGTCCGCGTGGTACCAGCAAAGATGCCGTCCATGCCAAATGTGATTTTCTTCCGAGCTTTGTGAGTACGACGTGTGGGCACATGTTTGGACGACGTAGTTGGGGTCGCAGTAGTTGGCAGCCTCACACTGTTGGCATGGAATGCAGCACCTGACTCCACCGAACATGAATCGTGTTGCGTTTCGCAATCTGCGCGCCACGTACTCCGCCAACTCCAGGAGTTGTGAAATGCTGAGCTGGTTGACCACCTGGTACATGTCGTTGAGCTGGGCTGTCGGCACATCTGTGCGGTGCTCGGCTTGGTCTGAGTACCACGCGTTGCGTTCACGAAGCATTGGTGCTGTCACTGGTTGGATCGCAAGGGCTGGAGGACTTTACAAGCTTGAGATACGGCCACCCGAAATGCCTAAGGTACAAACCTGAAATCGCAAAGCGTTGAGGAGACTGCTCTGTTTTCCGTAGTCTCGTCCTGCTTCTGGCACTGAATTGTGTCCACAGCGTTGTGCTGATTCTAATTATGCGAGGTTAAAGCCGAGCATGCGAAGGTATCTTTTGTCTTCTCTGCAAATGTCCTCGATGCGATTGGTGGTGTAGGCCGAGATGATCAGGCGGTCGGATTTCCATGGGCATGTGCCGTGGAGCTTGAATGGACTGAACTCGATTCCGGGCAGTTTGATCTCAAGGTTGCGGCCACGATGTTGTCCGTTTGGAGATAGATCTGGTCCGTCGTCTTCTTCAATCCATAGGTGTCCTTGTCTGAAGGTAGAGACCGGAATCACGATGTTGAGGCTTCCTGGTTTGTTGTACTTGTCTCGATGCGTGCGCATATGTACATTGCGAAGTAGGGATACAGTCGAGAATGGAGTATGGGTGCAAGCTCGTACCAGGTACGCTAGTGTCGCTGCCGTCCAAGGTCTTTGTCTCGTGTTGGTGCGCACGCCAATGCTGCCCGCGTGGTAGTAGGTGCCGACTGTGTATGCCGTTGCTCTTCTGCCAGCTTTCGTGAGTGCCGAAGCTCGAAGGAATTCGGAGTTGAGCTGGGTGGAGAGCCATGGGAAGAGCTCGAAGGGAATATATCTTTGTTGGAGGAGCAGTTCGCATTCTTGCTCTACTGGATCATCTTTTGCTGCTAAGACTGCGGGGGCACTCATGTCCAGCGGTAGTCCATGTGGTAGTCTAACTGCGTATTCCGCGGTTTCGGAGTCGGTGTCGATGTCGGTGAGCTCTGCGACGTTTGTAGCGCCATTGATGCGTTGCTTTTTAGTCATATTAACTCGGAATCCTACCAACGCCCTTCTTGAACCAAAAAACTGAAGAAAAGTGGCTAAGGCATCACACTTGCTAATACCTTGCATGTGTCGGGACTCTGCTGAGTTTTCGAGAAGGCGCGCAAATCCCAGGTCGCCGTAGAGGTCGTCCAGCTCTTGTAGTTGTCTCTTGGCTACCTCTTCAGGGTAGGCAATGGTGCGGATGAGATGTTTTCTGCTGTGGTACCCGCTGAGGCGTAGCTTTGTGGAGCCGGCTGACTGGGGGAGTCGATATCTCCAAGCTTCTCGGTGGAGATTGTAGGTAATTTGGCGATTGTCCGCATGAGTGCGAAATCCCAGAAAATCATCACACGCTTCATCTTCCAGTTGTACTGGCTTCTTGTAGAAGTGTAGGGATGCAAGCTGCCGGATGTAGGGGTTGTGCTGAAGCTCATCTTCATCGACTATGATGGCTCTGTTGTCGACGTACCTGCGAATCCAGAACTTGTCGTGGAGATGGGCGTCGCTGACGAACTGACCATACATTCTTAGCCATGTGATTTCCGTGGCCACTATTGCACATGTCGAGAGGATGGGACTGATTTGGTTTCCCATGGAGGTGCCACAAGTCTGCTGAAAGATCTCCCCAATGGCTGTGAAAGCGCAAGCATCGAAGCTGAACTGGATGATGGCGGGTATGTGTTCTGCCTGCACCTTAACCATGTTGGACTTCAGGCTGTGCGTTGATCTGCCGGAATGTGCGGGCGCGATCTTGCTGTGAGGATCGACAGTGATGGTGGAGTTGTGCTCGTCAAGGAACTGGGAGGTGAGGAAGTGGATGCTTTGTAGGATGTCGGATTGTGGTATCGAATTAAAGAAGCCGACCAAATCGTGGTTGAGAAATTTCAAGTGTCGCTCCGGGTACAGGTGCTCGTTGTTGTGGAAGAGTTGGTGTATTTCCTCCCAAAGTTGTGGCGAGCTGACATCGCCAAAATGGTTGGGCCAGGTTATCCTCAACATCTGTTGTAGTGCTAGGGCCGCGATCTTCAGCAATTTGCCGATGCACGTATTGCTATATAGTCCTCCCTTTGGCCCATCGCTTTTTCCGTTTCATGAGTATATACCCATACGGTAGGGGCTTTTCGTAGGCAAGGAGCTTGGCATAGTGTTTGGCGACCACCTTGGGGGTATTGTTCTGCATGTTCTGCTTGATCTCGTCAGGGTCGGCGTCTAACATTCGGAATGTTTGTTTGTCCATCCAAGTATTGTAGGCCGCTTGGTTGTAGATGTTCGGGCAATAGATCATAAGGTGCGCGTTGGCATGGTCCTCGTTGTGCACGATGTAGTCGTCAGGGATCATGGCCAAGATGTTTTTTGCCAGTCTGTGCGTGAGTCGTGGCTCTCGCTGAAGCTGTAGTTTATCATGCTTCCATTCTTGCTCGAAGAAAGCGTCGAAGTCGTCGAGTATGCGTTGATCTCGAGGAAATTGGTGGTGCTTGAGCCATCGTTGGAATTGTTCTTGATGTTGTCTCTTGATGCGCTGCTTGGAGGAGTAGAAGGCATTCCCGGCCCCAACGTTGCGGAAGGTCTGGTGTGTGTTGGGTAGCTGTAGGGTTTCCAAGCCAGTGACTACATGTCCTTCATGTACTTGTGCTCGTGGATGTTGCTTGATGAATTTGGCGCACTGACACTCTGTAGGTTTCCAGTGTCTGCCCATATCGGTGACTTTCCGCTTGTGGTTCCAAGAACTTGCTGTAGAGAGGGATGCGTTGCCTCCTGGACCGTCTTGGTGGGTAGATGGTATGGTATAAGTACATGTCGGTGAGTCCTGCTGAGTCGCACCAGGTACTTTTCGAGGTTGGTGCGATGCGACGCATGTGCAAGGAGAGGAACTTTTAGGGGCTTGTTGTGCTTTGGGATCGACGCGTTCTTGAACTGCAGGACTTTGCGTAGTCTGGCTCGGGCTTTTGATCTCCACGGCTGCTCCATGTGGTTGGCGAGTCTGTAGAGCAGGGTAACTGTTTCCGCGTCGTGCTTGCCGCTGCGCAGCTCCTTGGAGGCCTCAAATTCTTGCTTGGTGTCGCTGGATATGGAATACAAGAGCTTCCAGAATTGGGCTTGCTTAGGTAGAGCATTGACAAGCGAAGGTCTCTGTCCTTGTACTCTTCGTCGGAGTTTTTTGAAAAGTTGTCGTCCCAGAGAATCTGGTGGGTGGCGAAAATGTGGTTGTTGGTGTTTGGGGACCAAACCATGCGCCTTCTTGACCAGCTCCTTCGTGACATACGGGTAGTTCAGCTTGGGCTGCCATCTCTGAATCAGGCTGTGTTCTTCGGCCCAGGCGTCAATGTACTCCGAGTGTTGCGAAAGAAGAATGGTGCTGTAGTGCTGGTAGGTCTGGGAGTCGTTCCAATATCAAATGGCAATCTCGGTTTTGGGGAGTTTGAGTTGTTGTAGTTGCCGAAGTTTTGCGACTCTGTTGTATTCTCTCTTGGCCACAGTGATGTTGGTGGATCCGATGTAACAAAAGGATGCATCTCGGGTAGTAGTCGCATAGGTTTGCTTGTTGAGCCTTGGAAATAAGAGCTTGACGTACACTGCACAGGACTGGGAGAATTTCTCGAACGTGTAGAGCTCTGGAACCGCGCCTTTTTCTCGAAGTCGCTCTTTTAGTTGCTCTGCTGCAGGCGATTGCCGCATTCTATGGAAGGTGAATACTAGATGAATAAGTCCAACTATAACCACATCAAAACTTCTTTATTAATAGCAGGAACATGAAAAAGCAAAAACTGCTCCCAATCCACTATCTGCTGTAGCTGCTGGAAGATATTGGCACTTTCTTGATGTGCTATGGGTCCTCTCAGGATTTTCTGCACGTGTCACACGGCGAGGTAGGTGACGGCTGCGATCAGCTGCTGAAGGTTCTTGGGTGAAGCCTTTGGCGCTGTAGTGAGGGACATGGGGAGTCCCCATCGTGTCGCCATCTCCTGTAGCTCTGCCTTGGTGTACTTAGCGCCCTCGAGGATGGTCTGCACGGACTGAATGTGACTGTCCACTTCCGCGTGCTTTTCTCGGGGGAGGCTCTTCTTGAGATTAGTGACCCAAGTTGCAATCGAGGTCATACTTGTCGGTGGCTCTTGTCCACTGGCACGGATTACGTTGTGGGGCTCGGCGAGGATGTCCTCGTTGCGCTGTTTGATAGCTCCCTTTGTAAGGCGTCAGGGCCTGCATGCACTGAGCTGCTTGGTTGTCGCCGTCGGTGTTCTTGGTGGCATAGTTGCGTACCTGTGCCCAGGGCTTGATGGCGTCTAGGATGGTGTCAACGAGGGGTGCGACAAAGGTAATAGCCTCTTTCACCTTGTCAGGGGCTTTTTGTCCTTTGCTTTTGTAGAGGGCGTCGACGGTGGCATCAACGTCGATGTTGTTCTCGCGGAGCTTCTTTTGAAGCTGGGAAAGGAAGACACTCTCGGCGATGTTGCGGGTCAAAATCATGCCGGTGAACTTGCCGTGGGAAAGTCCTCGAAGTCCGAATTCCTCCATGCCATGTCTGCAAAGATGTGCAACGGTGACATCGCGGACGTCCATGCCTGCAAGTCCTTTGGCACGGCTCCAAGCCGTGGGCTCTATGGTCCTCTTCAAAGTTGCTTTGAATACGAGGTTCGTATCATAATGGTCCGGGTCCTCTGAAAACTGACTAGGAAGTGGTGCCCGCGCCGTGGTTGCCGGTGTCGCCGATGTGCCTGCTGCATTCGTTGGTTCCGGCGGTGTGTTGCACGGTGGCGGTGGTGGCGGCAAAGGTTGAGTAGATGGACTTGCGGCGGGTGGGGGCATAGGTGGCCACGTCGGTAAGGATGCTGGCGTCGACAAGGATGCTGGCGTCGGCGTGGATGTAGGCGTCGGAGTGGATGCTGGAGTCGGCATTGATGCTTGAGACCACCATATTGGGTCGCCTTGGCTTGATGCGCTCCCACTGCCTGATGCCCACCACGTCGTATCCGATGCTCCCTGGGGCCAATATCCAGTCCATGTGTTCGCCATTGCTTGTGAAATTTTCTAACTACTGAGGGCACCGTTTGGACACTAAAGGCTATCAAAAAAGCTTTAAGGCAATACAGCAAAGTAAAAAGTAAAGCTTGCAGTGGCACAAAAAGCATATGCATCTTTTGCTGCGAAGAATGCGTTTCGCGGCGTCGCAGTTGTTGCCGGCTGTAAGCCAGTGGAAGATTTGCAGCACATTGCCGAAGGGGATGTCCGGGAAGAGCTTTTATGGTGCTGCAGTGGGTGCGCTGCTAGATGAGTGCAAGTCGGGCTCTTCCTTGCGGAGCTATGCCTGCAGCTTTCTGGTACTGGGAGATGAGGGTGTTCGCTGTGGAAGGCGGGGTCATCAGCTGCTCAAAAGCAATGCATGTAAAGCAATATCTGTTGCGAGATACGCAATAAGCTTTTGCATTCGCATCCTTGAGCACCTCATCCTCTTCAGTGGCTGCACGAGCTGTTTCGTAGGATCCACCAAGGTGTTTGCGGAGAGATCCCCATGCACGGCCGCCCACGACGATGCCTGCCAAGTTCTTGGCGCTGCGGGTGGTGTTGAAGATCACCCGGGTCAGGTTGTGTTCGTCGATGTCGGATCCGGACATCTCGTGGCCGAGCGCATAGAATATGTTGCAGCCGAATGCTGCCACTCCATGCGCGTTCATCGGACGCATGTTTCGCTCTTTCAACATGTTGAATAAAGCTCCCACATCTGTTGCATGCGACCAAAACAGGATCTTTTCTTGCCGAGTCGGTAGAGGAGGATCTTGCAGAGTAAGATCCGAAGACTGCAAGAAATAGAATCTCCTCATTGTCTCTGGAGTTGGGTCTCCTCCTCTGTCCCATGTTAGGTCATGCTCCAAGAGAACCCCATTGTTGATCCTGAACTCCGCTGCAGCGCAAAGTGCATCCACATACTGCTTAGTAGAGTCATGTATGGGGAACTGCGGAATCTCAATGTCTCTCCAGTTGACTCTGAATTGTTTGAGGTTCTTGTGGAATGTAATCGTTGAAGGCATCCGCGGAGTCTCGTACAGCTTGGGGTCAATCTTGGGTCGTTGTGAATGCGTATTTGGTGCTGTCGAAGTACCTGTGCTGCTGAGGCCCGATGCCCTGGAGCGCTGCATTGTCCTAGGGGAGCGAGATCTGGATGTTGTCCTGGGAGCGTGAGATCTGGATCTTGTCTTGGGAGTGTGCGATCTGGATTTTAATACCGCCCGCGGTCTGGTGGTTCTTGAATCGCTGGGGCTCCTTCGTGAGGAATTGCGTCTCGGAGATCTGGAATCAA
>CAJNDT010006244.1:87500-92500 GCA_905221615.1 Symbiodinium sp. CCMP2592
ATCTTGCCTGTAGCCAAAATGCCGGTGGCTCCTTCCCTCGTAGTGGCATGTGCCCATAGATGCCAGTTTTGCTGGGCCAAGGGTGGGCCTGGAAAGCCTGTACACCGAAAACGATATCCGACTACATTTTCTTCCACATCATGGAACATTGAGGCACCTTCTTCGAAGTGCCTCTCATAGTGAAGTCTGGACTGCAAAATGCAGTCCACGAAGCCAAAAAATTCTTCTGTGCCGATTGTATTCTGTGGCACCGGCTCCGGAAACAAACTGAGCAAAAACCGGGCACATCGTTGTCTCTCAGGGTCTTTGAGAGATGCGAAGGGGCGCTGGTACTTACGAACCATTGCCGTACGGGCTGCATTGCTTCGCAGTGCTTGCCAGGGAGCCATAACCCATTGATCCGGGAAAGGAGCCGGTAAAAGTTGTTGACGGTAGAAAAGGTATTGGCTCAGGGTGGTCATCCCTCCCGGTATATGATCTGTTGCTGAAAATCCCGACAGCTGGACTTCCAGCTGGTCTTCAACATCATTGATGTTGGCAGACATGAGGCTCCGAAAAAACTGATCATCAATCTGTTGCTGGCTCTCCAATGGGGCCAGTTGATTGGAGGCCGCTGGCCCTTTCTTGGCCTGCTTTGTGGGCTGGCTTGGGCCCGGAAGATCAGCTGCTGGGGCTCGTACTGTTGGCACCGGCTGTTGCGGTGCCTTGTTGGGCCTGGCTAACCTCGGCGGTGTGCGAGGTTCCCGCAAATCTGGAGCCGCAAAAGGTGTGGCCACTGGTGGTGACAAAGGCGGCGGTGGTGGAACCCAGTATGCTGTCACATTGCCCGGGGGAGGAAAAGGTGGAGGCAGTGGTGCTGAAGGTGGCGGCATGACCTGCCTTGGTGGTGGAACCCAAGGTGCTGGGGCTCGCCAGTTGCCCGGAGGATACCTTGGTGTACTCACCTGTGGTCGGGTCCTTCTCGGTGTACGGCTTCGCCGTGGCCTGCGTGAGCGAGAAGTTCTAGCACGACGCCTCGAAGGGGATCTGGAGGCATTGTGTGCCCGATGTGATAAGGCTGGTCTCGGTCGGGGTTGAGGATGTATTTCCTCAACTGGTCCTTGCAATGCAAGAACACGTGGCTGCGGATTGGATCCTTGGGATTCGCCGCAGAAGAACTGAAAGACGTACGATGCCATAGCTGGGGTACACGATATAAAAGTCGTCGCGAGCCCAGCTTACAGTATTGAAGAAATATGTGCACATCCAACGATGCAAATGTCGTGCAAGACCCAAGAAATCGGAGTTTTGACACTTTCAGGTCAACAAGTCTGCAGGGAAGCCTCTATCTATGTACAATTGGCGAAGTGCCTGCAGTTGATGTTTGCGACTGCTCGGAGGCCATGCGTACTGTACAATCAAAGCTTTGCGAGATAAATAGCCTGAAATTCGAGTGGACCAACTTCCTGCAGATCTTGGATTTCTGATTGACCAGGCTTTGTCTGGTTGCAGGTAGGTCACTGTTCTGTTGGCCATGTTGAGCCGGAAGCCCAGAAATTGATGATTCGTAACTTCTTCCAGCTGGATAGTTCCTCCGTAAAAAGAGAGGTGTTGAAAATCTTTCATGCATTGGTGCGACAGAAAGTTTTCATCGCACACTACAAGTCGATTGTCAACATATCTGCAGACAAACAGTTCCGATGCTTGGTTGTCAAAGAACCGCGCAGATTCCAGGAACTGGTGCCATTCTCTTTGCCAACAAGATTCTCGCTGAATTACCGGAAGACTGCTGAGGACCGGGCTGATTTGGTTACCTATACAAGTGCCCCGGTGTTGCCTGAACAATAAGCCGAGAGTGGTAAACACTCCTGCTTGGAACGAGGTCTGTACAATCGCAGTCAGGTCCGAAACATGAAGAAACCTGATGTGTTTGGCTCCCTTTGCCATGGGTTTACCAGGCCAAGCAGACTCACAATTGGGTTGCTTTTTTAGGGAAACCGTAATATGTGGAGGGTACTCCTGATCTTGATACATCTGTACAAGCATCGACAGCGAATCCAAGATTTGCTGTCTGGGCACAGAGTTGAAAAATCCCACGAGATCATCATTGATTTCAGCGAGATGCACCATGGAAGGGTTGCGGCGGAGAAACTGATGCAGCTTCTTCCAAAGTTGGGGAGTAGTTGCTAGGCCCATTGCTTCAGGCCAGACCAAGCGAACCATCAACAGAATCGCTTGTGCAGCTGCGATCAACAACTTCTTGATACAGCTGTTGGAGTACGATATTATCGTCCTCCCTTTCAAGAATTCTTTCTTGCGTTTGAGAAAGACGAACCCAACAGGCAAAGTGCCGGAAGCATTGATTCCCCATCTATATCGTCGTTTCAGTATGGCGGGAATCTGTTTAAAAACTCTATGGTTCCAGAGTTCTTGGGAGCCTTCCACAGGCTCAAAAACATCTGGATCCTGCCAGGTCTTCATGGCAGCTTGGAGGTAGAATTTGGGACAAAAGACCATAAGATGGTTCGGCTCATGGTCTTCGCAATGAACAATGAACTGTCGGTGCAGTAAATCGCGAGCAGCAGAAACATCTCTCCATGTGAGCCGATTTTCTTGGCCCAGGTGATCGCGGTGTTTGCTCCATTGTTGCTCGAGAAATTGCTGAAAAGCTATATCAACACCCTTGGGAAGACAGTGCTTGCGCCGCCAAGATGCAAACAGACGGGTGTTGTGATTGAAAAATTCTCTTTTGGAAGGAAAAAAGGCTGAAGATGCACTACCACTCCCTAGTTTTTCAAGGGAGCGGTGAAGACTGCCAAGTTGTTCTATGCCTGCTACAACATGGCCTCGAGTGAGGCACTTTTCCGGCAGTAGTTTGGCATAGTAAGTACAAGGGCATGGTGCTTCATCAACAGAGTGATTCTGTAACCATTGGTCCCAGTCTTTGAAATTGTGCATGAAGTCTTTGAGAGACTGATGAGGTTGCTCTCTGACTTTGCAGACTGGAAGGTGAAAAGGTATAAGGATCGGCTTGTGTGCCAATACAAGCTTTCGGATCCATCTAGAGACATCTGACCAAAAGCTTGGGGATGCAGTGAATTTCAGCTGCAAGCCCAGTGTTGCCATTGGCCAGGACATGTTTCGGAATTGGCAAACACTTTTGAGCACCTTCCTGGCTTTACTTTTGCCAGGCTCTTCCAGGCCGTTGCTCAAGCGAACCAAAGAGTAAATCTCATCTGGAAGGTATCGGTCGCTTCGCAGCTTTTTTGCCTCTTCAAAGGGGGCACGGCTGAAGCATGTAAGATTGAATAGTATCTCCCATGCCGACCTTCTCTTGAGTTGAAAAGGGACGGGCTGAAGTTGTCTGTGGAGCTTCTTTCGCAGTTTTCTCCACAGTCTTAACCCGAACCTAGAAGACACACTGTGTCGAACTCTCTTGTTGGGTCTAAAGCCCAATGCACTCCTTTTCAAAAAGGAGGTGATGTACGGGTGATTCAGCTTGGGTTGCCACATCCCAATTAAGCAGTGTTCCGTTACCCATGCTTCCTTGTAAGTTGAGCATGGAGAAACGAGAAACAAAGTGTACTGCTCAAGACACTGATTGGACACCCAGTATCGGATGGCTAGCTCGGCCTGAGCTTCGCCCCCGTTTGCCAGCTTCCTGGCCACTGAGAATCTGTTGGACTCTCTTCGAAAAACAGATTGGCTGGTGGAGCCTATGTACATGAATGTGGAAGGCTGCCTGTAATGTTCAATGCTTGAAAAATGGCGCCAATCCACTGCTGTTTTCATATACACCGCATTTTGTGATTGAAATCTCGGCCACGTGTAAGTGGCGGGGTGCACCCGGAACTGCTGAAGCTTCTGTCGAATGGTCTCAGCATACGAAGACGGAGATCCTTCTTGAAAGTAAAAAAGCAACAGAAGATGAAGCAGGCCTTGGGCCCACAGTGCAGACTCTTTGTTGAAGCCCGGACAGTGGTGCAAAAAGAACGTCACAGCCTCTCCCAACATACAAATTTGCTGCTTGGTCTCTTGTTTGCTTGAAGCAGCAAGATGTTGGCATTGAACTGCTAGTCAAGCAGTTTGAAATTGTGCGACAGCAATCACAGTAGACAAATTCTTGATGGACAGCCTGGATGCCAACTTTGGATCCAGTCCAAACTCTTTAGCAGCTGCAACCAATTGGTCTTTAGATGCTTCAGTTTTGAGAAGCTTCTGGACAGTCTGTACATGCTTGACCAACATTTGATACTTGCCTTTAAACTCAGGCTTGTTCTTGTAAGTGGCTAGCCATTCAGTGACATGGTCATCTGTGGCTCCTTTGGGACGAGTATCCAGCTTTCGTTGCGGATCTTTAAGGAGCTGTTCAGCTTCCAGTAGGGATTCCGGCTCAGCAATGGGCATGGCAGGCTTTGCCCGTCGTCCTGAGTCAGGCTCAGGATCTTCAGTCGCCTTCCTTTTCAGAGGAGACATAGCAATGCCATGCTCAGCCAATTTGGCTTTAGCTTTGGCAAGTTCTTCGGAGGCATCCGGATTTGTTGGAGGCGCTTTGGCCAAAACACAATTCAAAAGTTCTTGAGCAAGCGGATCCATGAATCGCATTGCTTCCTTATGCTTGTCTGGAGGAGCCGAAGTATGGCAGGCTTTTGCTGCCTCATCGATAGAAAGACCACTTTCACGAAGCTTCTTCAACAATGCAGTAATGAGTACCGATTCTTGGCCGCTTCGAGCCCAGACGATACTCTGGTGCCGTCCTTCCGACAACAATCGAAATGAGAAATCTCCAAGGCCTCGATGGGCAAGCTCAAAGGCACGGATGTCGCTGACATCACGGCCGGCCAGCCCCGCTTTGCGAGACCACTCTGTGGGTTGAACCAACTTATGCAGCACATGAGCACCTTTGCCCAAAGGGGTCTTGTCATAGTGCTGGTCATCAGAAACAAAAGAAGACGGCAAAGAAAAAGTTTGATACGTGGGACTGGCAACACATTCCCACGACTTCTCTGAGTATTTGGAGT
>CAJNDT010006244.1:95000-203025 GCA_905221615.1 Symbiodinium sp. CCMP2592
TATCGAGCACATCGGAAGCAGTCCAATCCATGATGTTCAGGGTCTACACAATTTTCCGAGTGCTTGAAGCGAAACTGCACACTCCTTACGTTGCACTTGCACAGACCTCGCACACCCTTGCATATCACTTGCAATTCACTTGCGCATCACTTGCATTCCGATTGCACATCCCTTGCACATCACTGCTCTTGACTCGACAAAGAGGTGGGCTCTTTTTATACCGTAACGACGAAATCGACTGGTTCGAGGGTTTGAGCAGTCGTAACCGGTTCTGTAAATCGAAGGTGACGAAAGTTTTGTACAAGCTGGAAGGTGTGCAACCTAGGCCACCAGCCGAACTTCTCCCAAAGCTGCATCGCGACAAGGTATTTGGCACCGTTGATGGAATCGTTGATTGACAACTGGATGTGGAGGATAATAGTCTCGTGTCCGGTTGCCCGACTGCATACACGAACCCACATCCGAAAATTGTAGTCGCGGCTGGTACTCCAAGGCAAATTGGCTTCGCTAGCCTTGCGCTTCATGATGGACAACCTACACGACTGCACTGGATGTCAAATGCTGCAACTCAAGACGGCTCATGAAGAAACCCTTGCACAGCCCTTGCACGTCACTTGCACGGCCCATGCAGAAACTCTTGCACATCCCTTGCACGTCACTTGCACGTCCCTTGCATATCCCTTGCTGGTTCACGAACGCTTGTTTGCAACTGCTCTCGTTTCACTCTGAGACTTCAATTTCGTCAACTTCTTCTGCTGGAAGTGTTGGGGGCAACTCTGTTGTTTCTTGATGTTGAAGAGAATTAACGCAATGAGTAGTCACAGCTTGAAGAGAATTCAAATCCGACAGCAAGTTCCCCACCACTTCGTTGGTCTTCTGAAGTTTCTGAAACAGTTCTGTGGTGGCGGACATAACTTCCGCCACCTGAGCCTCAGTGTCCCTGATTTGTGTGGTGAGCACGTCGAGTTGAGCTTGTTGGATCTTCTGGACGGATAATGCTTCTTCACGAAAATGACGGAATTCACCTCTGATTGTGATCAGCTCCTGTTGTGTGTAGGAAATCCAGCGTTGAAGAGGTGCCAACGGATCGCACGCTGAGTTGCTCGACATTAGCGCAATGGAACGAGACTTGAGCAGGGTGCTGCAACACTGTTCTGGTGTGTACCACAACACGAGTAAACAAGTACTCTCAGCACTGGCGTCTACGGCACAGTTTTTCTCACTTCAGCACTCGCATGCGTTACAGATACAAGTGAAATCCTGTCACATCATTCATACTCAGCTAAGATCAGAAGACTGACTGCGTCGCCGTCGGCGTGAAACACGTCTTCTGGTAGGCATAGGTTTGGATCTAATCGGAGTACCTGACGCGGCTGAAGATGTAGGTGCGGCTGACGACGAAGCAGCATTGGACACCAAAGGAGATTCAGACACACGATGCGCCAAGCTTGCAAGTGGCACTGGGGGTGGAAAGACAGGAGCACTGGCACTGGGCGGGGGGAAGAAGGGAGGGGGAAGAGGGGGAGGGAGGGGAGGAGGGGGAAGGGGGGGAGGGCCAGGGGGAGGGAGGGAGGGAGGTGCAGAACTGGACGAAGGGTTGTCGCTGCCTGCACTCGGTGTACTCCTCGATATTGGCAGAGAGGATGGCGGTGCATAGGGGTGGGATCTGGACGAACGTGATCCTGAAGCTCCGCTACTGCTAGGGCGTTCTTCACGTAGGTTTGCTCTATCCCTCTCATCCAAGCGACGCAACTCTTGCTGCAGCATTCTTTCTGTCCCGTCACGCACAAAAGCTGTCAACTGAAGTACGAGAGCTTGCCGAAGTTGTGGTCGTGATACAAAGTTGAGCAATCTCACACGCGCTGAATGGGTGAGCGCTCTCAGGAACTCATCAATGTTAGGATCCGAAGGTGGCACCGTCGGCATGCTTGCTTACTCAGATAGTCTGGTTTCTTGGCCGAAAACACTGCGATACACAGCACTAGCACTTGCTTGCACGTCACTTGCACGTCACTTGCACATCCCTTGCACGTCCCTCGCACATCACTCGCACGTTCCTTGCACATCCCTTGCTGCTCACGTTTCACTCTGCTTGGACGAAGAACTCGTACTCCAGGACACGGGGGGACAACTCTTGCTCTGGTAGTTTTTCAGCAAGTGACATGTAATCCTGTACACTCCCGGTGACCAAATCAAAAAAGAATCAAACGTTTCGGTTGGGACACTGTGCAGCGTACCAAAAATGGCAAGCACAGCGGAGGTTAGCTCTAATCAGCATTTTTGCACAAGCTTTCGACCGTGCTGCAGGATTTCGGTGAAACTGCATCGGATCCCCAAGCGTAATATCACTTGCTTCAGAAGGAACAGGTGAACGCTCACGTTTGTCCTTCTTAGACTTCATGGACTTCGGGGACTTGTTTGGTAACTGGTCCTTTTTCACCCTCTTTGATTTCTTGGACTTCTTGGTCTTCTTGTACTTGTTGGAGGACTTCTTAACCCAAGACGCCACCTCTGTGGGTGCCGAGTCTTTGGGAGGATCGAAAGCCGAAGACCATGAACTGGCATCATCAGGGAGATCGTCATATGGTACCCCATTGTCTAGACGGGAAGCCATATCGGTGTACCGAGAAAACAAGACGGAAACGGCTGGCGGCATCACATGAGTGAACCAGAAAGACTCCTTCGGCTTCCCGGGAGACAGAGAGAGAGAGGAGAGAGGAATGACAGAAAAGGCATACAACCTCGCGTAATGCTCCTACGCGCCATTTTTCAGTGCGCAAAGACGGTTCCACTTCAGCGGTGCAGGCGCTCTAATCCAGGAATGATGATTGTCCCAAAACTGTCAATTGGGAAAACGAATTAAGCAGACAAGTCGTCCGCTGTTCCAACATGATAAATGCTCTTACGGTGATGCATCTCGCTTGCGTTTTCGGGGTGACAAAGAATTAGCGCTCTCAGTAGGGAGGTTCAAGTCCACCGAAGAAGTCGTCTGAGAAGTTCGGTGCCACTGATTGTCAGCAGCCAGACGATCCGAAATCCAGCGAGAGGTGGCGGGAAACCAAGATTTCCACCACGTTTCATTGCCATTGGGTCCTTGATTTTTCACCCAATAAAATCGCCACGAAACAGTCGGAGAACGCGATCGGGATCGATCCGACATGGCGTGTACCGCTGAAAGCCGAATGCTGGAACTGAGCGAGGCAATTAAAAGATCTTAAGCGGGCACATTGCATGCAAGACGCTGCCTCGAATCACTTGCACTGCACTTGCACAACCCTCGCATACCCTTGCATATCACTTGCAGTTCACTTGCACGTCACTTGCACAAAACTCGCATACCCTTGCATATCACTTGCAGCCAACTTGCACGTCACTTGCGATCCTAACGAAGACAACGCTTGCACATCTCTTGCAATCCGCTAACATATCCCTTGCTCATCACTGTGATCTGACGCTTTCGGTTAACCCAATTGAATCTAGGTGAGTACACACATATCAGCTTCGCTAACATTTGCAGGTCTGCTGTCGACTGTCAACTGATTGCAAACCGCTTTTATCGTTTCATCAAAGCTTCACACAGGCGAAATGGGTATCCGAGGTTCGCCAACCATCGTACAAAGGTATGAACAGCGACTTCTGCTTGGCACGTTGGCCAAGTGTACTTACGGATAAGAGAGATTCTCGACTTCGCACCTGACACCAGCAATCGTTCGCTGCCTGCACTCATGGGATGTCGAACTTGCCAAAGGAACTTGGGCTGGATATAATAAATAGTTCGGTTTCGGACATCAATATCAAATCCCAAAAAGTGACCATCACCGACAGCTTCAAGAACAATCGGAGAGCCATAAAAAGTTTCTTGGCTGAAGACTTGAAAAGGCACTGTTTTGTGTACCTCGGTGGGTGCAATCACCAAACGATTGTCCACGTATCTTGCAAGGAACGTAGAAGGGAAGCTCGAGATTTGCGGAAACATTGCTGCCCAACCAAGCTCAGTCATCACCACTGGAAGGGAAGAGAGGACAGGGCTGATTTGGTTACCTATGGACGTACCATCAACTTGCTTCCATACTCGATTCAACGCCACAAACAAGCCACATTCGAAGCTGAGACGAACGATGGTAACCAAGTCGAATGGATCGATGGTCTTCCAATCGAAGTGTCGACGAATATTAGAAATCCTCCCATGAATTGAACGAAAGTGTTTGCTCTTCTCGTTGATGCACACTGACAATTTGACATCAGGGTGCCTTGCTGTGAACATGCGGACCAACATCTCCACTGCTTCCAGGATACGGCTTTGTGGCACGGAATTAAAGAACCCGACCAGATCGTCATTGAGTAGTTCAAGTTCAACTTCCAACGGACACTGTCTGAACACCTGGTGAATGTGATGCCAAATCTGTGGAACACTGCGTGACAAAGAACCAGGCCATACTGTGTTGACCATTTGGTCAATGCAAATCGCCGCTGCCCTAAGAATAGGGCCCAAGGCTGTGTTCTTGTAGCTGATGATGGTTCGTCCTGATTTGAAGGCCTTTTTGCGTTTGAGAAAAATCTGTCCCACAGGCAGATTGGCATCCAACTTGAATCCCCAAGGGTACTTGCGAACCAGTGGTGACGGGACGTGCGCACAAAGAAAAAGCTTCGCTGACGCAACAGACATGGGCATAGGGCTGAACACCTTGATATCTGACCATACTCGATGGCAGGATTGGAAATAGAATCTGGGGCAAAAAACCATGAGATGAGTGGATTCGTGATCAGCAAGGTGAATCACCCAATCTGTACACACGATGTCTTTGAGCTGCAACGCATGACACTCCTGGAATTTCGGGCATGAGCACATATGGCGAAGGTGAAGCTGCCACTCAGAATGAATGAACTGCAACCACATGGAAAGAGTATGCAAGGGAATAAAATGCGTCTTGCACCAACTCTTGTACGAAAAGGTCGCCTCCTTGATGTACTTGGCTTTGATGGGAAGACAAGGGATTTAGAATTGGCCTGAGCAAGTTCTCTAAGAACGGGTTGGCGAAATGACAACGTCTCAAGTCCAGTAGCCACATGTCCATCCACCAAGTCCACATTGGGGTGCTGCTGCTGGAATTGTTGGCATCTGCATGGAAGGTGATGAACTGGTGTATCAGCAAGCTGCTTCTCCCACTCAAAATGATTGTGAAGAATGGAGCCCAACGATTGAGGAGCAGACTCTCTCGGCGTCTTAGAGGGGAGGTGAAACGGGATGCAAATGCCTTTGAACTGCTGGATGGTATGAGACAGAAAAGAAGAGACATGGGCAGCAAAAGTGGGGTGAGACAGAAATGGTAGAGTGACTGACTTGTTATGTCGGGGTACAGAGCAGTTACGAAACTTGAGCGCAGACTTGAGCAGCTGTACCACTCTAGATCTGAAAGGCTGCTCCATGATCTTGGCCATGCGGAACATCGCGTACAACTCTAACGTCGAGACTTTGGCAGATCTGACAATTTTCGCAGCAGAGAAAGATGCCGAGGTCAACGATGCCAAATCATACAAGAGCGACCACGCTTGGCTTTTGTCCATCAAGCATCGAATCGGAGTACTTGTTGAAGCAGCACGTCTTCGAACTTTGACCCAAAGTCTGGAAAACAATGAAACATTCTTGAGAGATGGACGTGGCCTGAGTCTCTTGAATCCCAATGCAGACTTAATGAAGAAACGGTCAATGAACGGTGAATTCAATCTGGGTTGCCACCGATCAATAAGAACATGCTCTTGTACCCACGCTTGTTTGTAGTCATCATGAACAGACAGACAAAGCGTAGAAAAGTCGAAATACCTGCCCAGCGAAGCCCAAATACGAATGGCTGGTTCAACTTGAACATATTGCTCACGAAGAACTTGCTTGAGTTTGGATTGCCGGTTGAATTCACGCTTGGAAATAGTAATTGAAGTACTTCCAACATACATCCATCTGTCTCTTTGCTTGAACGAAGAACGCGTACTCCAGGACACGGGGGCTTTCAAATAAACTGCACAAGGACTCTGGAACCGTGTGAACGTGTAATCAGACAGCGTGACTCCAGCTTTGCGCAATTTTTCAAGCAGCCGTTGTTCTGGCGAAGTACCCCTGGAGTAATGGAACAGTAGAATCAGATGACAAAAACCTTGCAACCAAATGGCCATCACTTTGTCCACATGCGGAATGAACTGAAGCACAAACGACATGAACTTGCCAACCTCTGTAATAAGAACATGTGCTGACCGAATCTCCTTTGCGGAGAGTTGATTGGAAGCAAGGCTGTGTGCAATTCAGACAACCTGAAAGGCTGCTGCTGCGATGCACGTAGAGAGACTCTTGATACCCATCCTAGATGCAAAAGTCGCCGAGATCCCGAATTTTACTGCAAGTTCTTGCAGTTTTGCTTTCTCCTTGCCTCCGTAGTTGATCTGCACAAGCTTGGAGACAGACGCAATGTGTTCTTGAAAATCGACAAAGCGCTTTCCTAGGGGTCGTTTGAAGCTCTGGATCCACTTGTCGACGTCCCCCTCTCCTGATCCCTTTAATCGGGCTTTGTGATCATTCAGGGCTTCTGCAGGAACACTGTCGATCTTACGCTTGAGGTCACTCTCCCAAGTCTGCGGTGGTGTCACGGATTGTGGACACGGAGCACTAGATTGCGAGGCAACCGGGAGCTGTGTTTGCAAAGCGGGTTTCGTGGGGGTAACGGGAAGTCCTGCGGCTTGTAACTGTTCACGGCGGCGATTGAGCTCTTCCGTAACTTGAAGAAACTTCTGAGATTGATCGACGCCTGCAGACACCGGCATGTTGTCGAACATGAGCTGAACGATCTTGTCAACCATCGGCTGAAACAGAGCTGCACAATCCGTGTTCTTGTTGGGAATGATTGTAGATGGATTAGCGGCCTGAAAGAGATGCGTAGCAACTGCGTCGATGTCCACTTTGCGATCTCGAAGGTTCTTCGTGACTTGCGACATGAACACTGCTTCGGCAACCGTAGCAACTGGCACAACACTGAAAAACTTGCCATGACTCAATGCTCGAAGACGCCAATCTGAGACTCCATGAAACAGGAATTCCTGAACAGGAATGCTGAGTGGGTCTTTTCCTGCGATCCCTTTCTTCCGCGACAACGGGGTGGCTTCGATGGACTTACGAAAGGACAACCCATGAAGTACCGTTGAATCATAATGATCACGATCTGACGCCCATCCATTCGGTAGTGCAGGAACAGGACCAGGACCTTGATGACATGGCAAGGGAGTAGACGGCGAAGATGAAGGTGCCGAAGAAAGAGGAGGCGGTGGTAGTGGAGGTGGCTGACTAGCAGGTGCAGACTTGGAGAGGTTGGGATCAGTCCAACTTCCCGAGTTATACGGCTGATAGCGGTGCTGACCCCACGATTGCTGGGACCTCCCGTACCCTGTGCTGTTGTCCCACTGCCCATTCCATGCCATGGTTTCAGATCTATCAACAAATCTGAATACGCGGAATCACTAACGTCACTTCGAATCAAAAAGCTGCAACTCGAGACGGCTCATGAAGAAACTCTTGCACATCCCTTGCACGTCACTTGCACGTCCGATGCATAAACTCTTGCACATCCCTTGCACGTCACTTGCTCTTCTCACTTGCAGTACACTTGCACGTCCCTTGCAATACACTTGCACTACCCTTGCAGGTTTTCGTCACATGTAAACGTGCACAGCAGGTGACAACGGAAGAGACTTGAAGGCGTGGCCGGTCAAAGCAGCATGTTGCACTCAGACCCTCCAAAAAACAAGAAGCGCTTCCGGGATGAAACATGATGAGCGAAAGACCCATCTGCCATCTTTGGCACGGGCAACATCACGAATGTAGCTGCAGGAATGGTCACCTTCGACCCCTCCCATGGGGATTCTTGAATGGGGAGGTGTGAGGGATCCTTGACGATTAAATGCATGTCCGAAAATGCACACCGGCCGCTCACTCAGAATGCCACCGTACTTGGCTGCTGCCTCTTGTGCTTGTTCTGCATCTGAAGTGTGAGCCCTAGCATAGAAGGAAATTGGTGGGGACCACTTGCTGTCACTAGCATCCCACCAAGAAGGTCGAATCGCTCCCTCAAGAAGGATTGATGCAGCCGCTGCCACTGTTGTGTTGTGTGCAACAGGAGAACGACGAATCCCTGCTGCAGAAGCATGCGACCTGATCATGGTCCTCTCAAAGTGGGTGAAGTGGATGCTCAAGCACTTGCACGAACTCGACAAAGAACGAAGCTCCACAGAATGAATGTTTGCGGCTTGATCAGCTGCTGCAATTGCCTGAGAGACATACTTCAATGCTGTCGAATTGACAGCGTGGGGAGCAAGACCTAACAGGCTGATCAGATAGTCCGCCGTGTTTTGCATCAGAGAGCTGGGAACCTGCAACTCAAGATTGGCCGGAATCTTTGCCGAAATCTCACATGCCGATTTCATGCGGCCAGGGCTGGAACTGATCAAGTGACGTAGAGCAGTAAACATGGGGTATAATGCGGCCCAATTGAAGCTAGATGAATACACGCGTATCAGCTTCGCTTCTTCATCTCGCACTTCCAACCCACGAAGTTCAGGAATCACGAAGAAGTTTGAATCTTGCTCCCACTCAACTTCCACATGCCCTTTGAGAAGAGATCGATTCTCAAAATGCTCATACGAGTCTTGCAGCGGTCTAACTCGAAAGACGTAAGTCTGGTCCGCACTGAGCTGCCACCCTACGCGATCTGCATGAGTACCCGGAATCTGATCACAAATTGCACGAAGTCGAATGCTGTTAGGATCTGCAACGAGAGAAACTTCATTTCCAGGAACTTGCCGAAGTCGCTTTGTTGGCTGGGCTGAATCATCCGTTTGATACGTGATGGCTGACTGCTGGCTCTGAACAGATGCTGTTGACTGATTCCGTTGAGAAACAACAGACTGCTGAATGTCAAGCAAATTGTTGAGGCCAGCATACACATCTCTGTGGCCTCGGACATGTGTCAAGTTTGCTGCCATAATCGCTGAGTATTCAGCGAAATCAGCCACCGAACGAAACGACAACCGGAAACCTGTGCCGTCTGCATGAAGAGTGATTGCAGGGGAAGCCTCTTGCTGCGGAATCTGCCGATCATTTACAGGACGTGCAGCAATCAAAGTAGGAGTTACCTCTGTAGCTCTCGCTCCAACATCTGATGCAGAAGGGACCGGCAAAGAAGAAGATGAGGCAGGCGCTGGACAAACTGCAAGAGTGGGGGGTGGCGGGGGGAAGGCGGGAGGGGGAAGGGGAGGGGGGGGTGGAATCCACTTCGCTGTGGTACCACGGGCGGGGGCAGGGGCGGAAGTGGGGGGGGGAGGCACAGGGAGATGGGGGAAGGGGGAGGAAGGAGGGGGAGGAGGAGGTGGGGGAGGAGGGGGAGGGGCTGATGTGCGGGTACTGCGTCTCTTTCCTGAAGAATCCATGGCAAACTGATCAGCAATTACTCAGAAGTACAGCTCGGAAACTCGATTTGTAGCCAAAGACCTGCGACAAGTCAGCGAAAAAGTCAGAATCGGGAAAGTCGATTTGATCATAGACAGTCAATGAGAAAGTCAGCATTCAGGTTTCGGTAGAAGCATTCGGTGAAGACTCATTGGGAAAGTCAGCTTGCAAGCACGGATATAGAATCAGGGAAAGTCATCCAATGCTTATACAGTCAATCGGGAAAGTCAACGCCAGAGCTACCTCTGGGAGACACGGCGCCCATAGGGAATGCCGTTGTGAAGCACACTTGACACATCGTGTCGCAGGTCTCAAATCACACTCTCAAAGTCAGAAGAGTCAGCTTCTTGATGCACCTTGAACCTTTGGCCTGAACTCGCACTCAGAATCGCACTCGGAATCACCAATGTACAGCGACGATGTCATTGCAGAACCATTGCACAGCTTGCACTATGGACGATGTCACAAATAATTAGCAGGTACACAGTGGAGCGTCCTCCACTGCTTCACAGGCAACTGATGAGCGTCTTTGTTAGTGCCGGTCTCACCAGTGCCCCCGGCACCCCCTGCATTAGACACACTCGACCCTTTGGAACAGGGATGGACACACACACACACACACACACACACACACACACACACACACACACACACACACACACACACACACACACACACACACACACACACACACACACACACACACACACTTACTTTTACACACGCTTACACACACTTCAACACACTTACATACACACTTACACATACCCAAACACGCACACACACGCACCCCGGAATCCCAAAACGTCTTAGACATTCACATCTCGCGCCATGGGTTGCTGAAACTCGGTTTGACCGCGTGTTTTGGCGTTGTAAGTGTTGCGAGGGCTACGTGCTTGCGATATATGAGCGGAACCAGTCTCAGAGCGAGCATGGATGGTCCATGATGGTCCCCATGATGCCTTTCTGTCGAGAGGCTGCGTCAACTCTCAAGGCAGTTCCACGTTCGTGGCGGTGTCTGTTGTCTTCCCAGGCAAGCTTTCCAGCAGGCTTTTCCACAACGAGGATTGATTCATCGCGGAACCTGGGCTGTGTCGCACTTCACAAGGACTAGACTAGAGCAATCCAGCAAACGTCACAACATCACTGAGGACTCCACAGGATGGAGTCCGACGGTTGGAGACCTTCCGTACACGTCGGCTCAATCGCGAGAATCTCTGTTGCGAAAATCGCAGGATGGCCCTTGTACTCGTATCCTGGATAGCCTCTGCAGTGCAAAGTATCCCCCACGCGAAGCTCTCCCACGACCACATGGAAGGAGGCACCAAGCCGCTGTTCCTTGCACATGACCTTGACTCCACAGTCAGCAAACAGGACGTGGCCCATTCGGACCCGGCCAGCCACTCTGCCGCGAAAGGGAATCGCCATGTCCAGGCACACATCCCTGCCACGTTCTGGCCGGATCTGTTCGCATTCCTCGATGATTTTAAGCACTTCGGTGTCTCCCTTCTCGCCCTCCATCCGCGGCCGCGGTGTCAATGTTGCTGGCAGGACTCCTAGGTTGTGCCAGTGCTGCAGCGTGATGATCGCCTTCGCAGCGGCTCCAGCCTTAGATTCAAGTCCGATCTTCGGATTTTCATCTGACAGAGCACATATGACGCCTATGACTATGATGAACCCGACAGTGAAAATAATCCGCTTAAGCGTGGAGTATGTATCTGACTGCAAGATAGATGCAGGCACATGAATGGATGTGGTTTCTGGAATCGGTAGATCGCCTTGCCATTGGAGAAACAGCATTATCATCGGATCACTTGGCCAGCCGGCTTGGACTTGCCATTTTGGCCAGCTGCTCGGCTCGCCCACAGAGACTCGCACAACGGCAGGTTGGCCCAGGGACAAGCGCCGAGATTCAGCTTGCAGATCGCATAAACACTCACCCACGGATTTCTCGTCGGTTTCCACTTTCCTAAGCAAAGGTGTGACAAGATGCGAACGCGATGCGAGTGACGGCACCACTCCAGTCTCAAAGTGGGAATCAAGAGTCACTAATTTCTGGCATTCCGGAGTTAGCAGCACTCTCGACCAAGTTGGGAGCTTATCCGAAGTCAAGCAGTGCCTTGATCATGGTACATAGTTAGCTCTTAGCATGCAGGGTCGTAGCAATACCATGCAGATCAGGGAGACCCTGCAGCTATCTGTGAGATCTACGTAAACCCAAACACTTCATGACAGTCGCTGGCATTCCCATTCTGAAACCATTCATAGAATGGCTTTACGTGTTTGGGACGTCTTCAAGTCCTGTAAGCTTCCCACATACAAGCGTATGTGCCTTGCCATACAGCAGTGCCTTTCCTCACTTCCTTCGACGATCTTGATGCTTTGATTCTACTGCTTCGGGCACATCCTTCTCGATGCTTGGATCTGCTCCTTTCGTCAAGCGATCCTGGTCTCTTGCATGCCTAGTATTGCGGGGTTCCATACCGGGCACCTAGTTGTTGCATCGTTCTTCAGACCCTGTGGAAAGTCGTCCTGTGGTGTTTTCTGTATGTATGTTTGTGCTTCTGCTGATTCTGGCACTGTCGATCCCGTCTTGTCCTTGCTCTGCTTCTGCATGTGTGTTACTAAATTACCCTGTCAAGCTGGTTACTAAAATGCTTGCGTTCAGCTTTCTGCCTGATTTATACATGCAGCGATACGCAGTATCTCCTCAAGTACATGCGGCCCGTCACACCCGAATACCTTCCATGACTGAAGCCTCTTGCTAGATTGAAGCATGCAGAAAGGATCAATCGGCAGCGTGCTCAATGCATCCTCGTTTTCGCAGCGCATAATCGTTTTCGATCATGTCCAGCTAAGGTTGGCACTTTGCCTCCCCTCCTTTCTGAAAACGCAAGCGTTGTAACAATCGGCATTGAATCTGTGTTGAGTGCATATTCTCTTCTGGCACTGTGCGGTTTCAACTGCGGGCTCCAGGCCTCACTCATCCTAGCTCTTCTGGCACGATGCTCCTTAATTCGGGCGGGGACTCCACACCTGGCTTGATGTCGCTAAGCGTGATGCCTGGCAATTCCTGGCACGTTTCGGAATGCCCCTAAGCCCACCATCTGCTGTATTTATACAAGTCCCAACAATCACCTGAAAGTCGAGCGTCAGCTTCAGAGCGGCAATCACCGGACCCTCAGCTGGAACCAAGCGCCCTTTCGCAAGGTCCATGAGACTTCGGTCCACCATCACACACCGCAAGCCCGACTTCGATGGCCAGACCAAGCATAAGCGCGTGTCTCGGTCCTTACCACAAGGACAACCCTCCTGATCACAGCACCGAGTGTCACAGAACTGCGGGGCATTGAGGTCTCTGCACGGTAGAACGAGACGGTCAATCCCCTGTGCCGTCAGGCTTCATCGTAGACACTCTTGGAAACCAGGCACGCGGCAACAATTGCCTCTGGCATGTCAACTCCAATCAATGTGCGGTAGAATTCGAGAATGCAACAGCACATACAGGGCCCATTCCGAAGCCTGATGAACCTCTGTTCTGGTCGTTTCCGAAAACGGCGAATCATCTAAATGTAGAAAGAAACGAATTGACTGCCTGCGCGGCAAAGCTCGCCTGAAACTTCCTTATTGTGCACAAGACTGGAGCCTTTAATCAAGGCTTGCAGCTCTGTCCGGCTCACATACCAAACAAGCACTAACAAGCACCGTGGACTGCTGTGGCCCGTGCTTGCTGAGACAGCTCTTGGGGCACTGTCCTTCTGCACAACCATTGGCCGCACCGGCGACAAGGGAGCACCAGCATCTCCCAAACGAACAGAAGACAGAAGATGCAGACATGCCTAAGGTGAGTTGAGTAGGCTTGGAGTTTCAGGTGGCAAGCCAACAAACGACGCGGTTCGTCATCTTAGAAACCAAACGAGGCCAGGCTTCCGAAGAATGCAAAGCTACAGGCCCCAGTTGCGCGGCATGTGTCGGGGCCGCGGCCCGGATCGCCATCGTTTCTTCCTCGAAATCCTAGCAAAAAACTTGGGAAGGCGCAATTTGGATTGGAATAGTTTATCGACTGTCTGGCTGCTGAGATCCTCATGCACTCCCAGGCAGACAACTGGATTGGCCAAAGGTGCCGCCCAGCTCCAATCTTCCTGTCACGGGTTTGTCTGACAACGGTCCATGGGTCACTTCCAAGGCAACATCGTGGATGCACGAGAAAGCAGATCAGATAGGCAGATAGGTGTGCAATACGACGGACGTGTCAACATGAAGGACACTTCTATTGAGCGATCCCGCGGGGCACAACGGTCTGATGCTGCTCAAGCAAGGCTCCTTGGCGTTCTCGTCCAGAAGAACTACAGGACATGAGCCCCGCTTGGAAGTCAAGATGTGCACTGCTTCCAGCAGCGACGAAACCTCCGCAAGGATTCTTGTGTTAGTTGTTTGAATTTGTTTGACATCTGTCTGGTTTGCATCCTTTGTGGTGCTTTCTTTCAGCCTGACTCACTTCAGACCGTCCCTTCATATTATTACTCACTAGCCTCTTCGATACTTGTGTGATGCTCGCCTTCGTCTGTCTTCCCTGCTCACCTGCATTAAGAACTTCACAGCACGCAAGACTGCTCAAAAATGCAGAAGTACTGGACATAACCCCAAGCATAATAAACACCAAGAGATTTACTTACTTTGGGGCTTCCTTGTCACAACTCAATTTGGGAACTTCTGGCCCTCCAACTCTGGCAACATGAGTCTATATTCCTCGGATTCTTTTAGGGTCGTGTGCCTGCATTTCTGCCTTGCATTTGCCATTTCCTCCCATGCTTGCCTGGCTGGAAGCAAACATGTGTTCCTGGAAGACGCGGCAACACCGAACCGTTGCAGTGTGACGACTGCGGGAAATCATTCCATTGCTCAAGCCGTATTACGAGAAGGTCCACTGCTGCTACGAGCGAAAACTGTGGCATTTCCATGGCCTGTGTAATTTTTGGGTAATTTCTGGGGTCGATTCTGGGATTGCATGTTTGCTTCGGAAGTTATCTAGGAAACCCATGCTGCATGCAAAAAGGACCCTCATGATCTTACAGCTGAAACGCAATAACTGCCGATATGCGATGTGATTCTCCCCACTTCGGGGAGGCTATAAGCTGCTGTTGTGTCCTCTTCGTTGAGTGAGACTGGCATTTGGGTCAGCACAAGGAGTTGCAGCAGGGTCCTTGATCTGACTGTTTGATCGGTAGACAGACATAGTTCTGCAGAAGGTCCTTTGACACAAGGCCTGTTATGATCCGGCTCTAGTGGAGCCGAGGTGGCGTCTTGCGACTCAATTTCGCAGGCTTGGTCTTACTCGGCCTCTCAGGACTCCGGAATCTGACCAGTGTGTGTGTGTGTGCGTGTTTGCGTATCATCTGGCCTGACAGTATGTTTCCAGCATCCGCTCAGGCACAGCGCAGAGCTGTGGAATGAGCTCGTTCGTTTTCGTTCGTTCATCCAAAACAACTATGGACCAAGCCCGCCCGGAGAAGTCCTAAAGTCCTAACTGAAGTCTTCCGCCAAGCACACGTTCGTTTGAGCGACATGGACAGACTCTTTGGGAAACAAGATAGGCGACCCACTCAGGCTGCTTCGAGCGACCGGCCTCGAGCCCCGTTGTGGCTCGTATCTGTTGAACCCAATCCTCGGTGCGTCGCAGCTTACCATAGCTTCTCGATGATCCCAACTCAATCGTTCATGCAGCATCAGTCGTACAGTATACAGTCGTCGCGCCAGTGAGGTAACGAATACTTGCTTGAAGGATGTCTGAGCGGCAGACACCAAGGACCCAACAATCTAAGTTCAAGGAACCTAAACAGGGGACCGCTTCTGGGCCACGTCAGCAACAGGTAAACAAAAGGTGGGAAGGGACTCTTTTCAAAATGCAGGCCGATATGTGAAGTAGCATCGGGATCGACACAAGGGAACTGCCACACGGGCACCTGCCGCTTTATGTGAAGCTGTTCGTGCGGCATTCTATGGGATTCTGCTTGGCGCAGCCTGACTGACCACTGCAACACAAACAACGTTGGCTGCACCACGGACATCAAGGAAAGGTAGGTGCGGGTAGGCGCTGGCTACTGGTGGGAGTGGATAGGTAGGCAAGTGGGTGAGTGTGCGGTGTCGTGTGTGCGCGTCTGTGTCACCACTGGGAGAGTTTAACCACTTGCCGAAAGTTTTTTCTTTCAAGTGCGACTTCTGTGGAGCAGCTCATGTGCCCTGCCCAGGTGATAGGCCCTTGCAAAGTCTCGTTTTCGAAAGTGTCGATGAATATGAAGAACTTCCCGAGTATTACAAGTAGGCCTCGAGGGTATTGGACTAAAGTGACTGCAACGATGAACCTTGGTGGGACACAACATGCCCGTCTTTGCTCCCTGTTCTCAGAGCCCTCGCTGTTCCTCATCACCGCCTGAGGGTAAGCATTGATTCCAGGGGCGCTATTCCCACAAAGGTGAAAGCAATTTCTGCACTAGCTGGACGAAGAGGGCCATCTGACTGTGTGCGGTGTCAGAAACACATTGGTAATCATTGGTATGATGTGGGCATGTTCACAAACATCCAAGCGGCTCGCGTGGGTTAGAAGAGCCAAGAAAACTGAGGACCGTGCCAGCTCCGAAGCAGCAAACTCGAAGTCTCCGGGCTGCAGGTCTAGCACTCGGTAGCTCTCACCAGTGAGGAGCAACACCTAGGATTGCCATGACACATTCGCCCATCTCTGCTGGGCTCTGGTATGGGATGGATGTGGAGGTGAGGAGCTCGGCATTCGGAGGTGAAGGTGAAGGCGGCTTTGAGGGAGCGGACGAGCTCATCGAGCCGATGACCCAAGCGGGCAATCAGCCAAACTTGGCTCGGCACCATGGCTTCATGGCTCCCCACCCCACATCCCCTTTCATGTTTGGGCTTCCATGTGCGTGCCAACGTGGGGGGGTCTGTTGCCATCTCCATCTCCTCCAGTTTTCCCACTGGCCTTTCGCAAGAGCCGATTTGGCTTCAGTAGCGCCAGATGAAGACATGCGAGCCTGACTGAGAGACACAACGGCAAGCGACTACCTGATTAAACGCAGACGACGAGTTTCGACTGCAATCTCATGTAGCATGCTACATCGAAACAGGAAGCCTCCAGGCAATGACAGTGAGCAAGCATGGGCAAAATACACTGTGACAAATGGTGCCCCTTCTTTGTCCACGAATGTTTTCGAATCGAAACGTTCCATCCACGTCGGCTCTCGTTCCCCTCGCAAAAACAACACCTGAAAACCGCTCTTTCGCATGGTAGTAGGGGGTCGAGTGCGCGGGAGCGAGGGAATGAGGAACACCCGGGCGGGCGCGATGACCTCAGCTCGGGGCGGCATACTCTATACGGAAAGACAATGCGAGTACGAGAACGGACATCAGAATGAATAGCTGCAAGACAAACAAAGTTTGGTTGGCCGGTGTTGGACGTCTGAAGCTAGCTGTCAGTTCTCCCATCCAACAGGAGAATCCGCTGCTCAACGCTCGAAGATATTCGGCATGCAGGCACAGCTTCAATGTCCGCGGACGGTAGCTCGGTGACAAATTTCGTTGAACTTGGAAGACGCTCCCATCCGGCTTCGGCAAATTACCAAAATCGTGCAAGACGCGAAGTGCATCGCTTTCTCCTGTCGCTACCGGAACATCAGCTGCCAGGATAACAGTTTTTCGGACGCGGGCTAGAAGCCAATCCAGTCAGCTTATGCGCAGAAGCGACCCCAGAAACTTCCCGCCTCCGACGCTCCGAGGGTGCCGAAGCTGATGGTGATTCCGAAGCGGCATCAGCCGGTGTGTCTTCTGCAGGGCAAGACGTCGCCTGCACTTCACATCAAACCCGTTAAGGCTGTAAGCTCTGTGGCACAGTGGCATGTTACGCTGAAATGCGAAACGTGGACGACGGCACACCTCCTCCACACTGCTTTCGGTCTCTGAAACTTGCCCGTCGCCTGCATGTACCTGCCAGAAAGCCCAGTGAAGATGTGCGGAGAGGCGCTCGACTGTGCCTCTGAGCTTCGGAAAGCTTCTTGGAGTCCTATCCAGTAGCTTCAGCATGCTCAGCGCTGTTTGAGACTTGTGGTGACTGACTCACTGCGAACCATCCTCGGGCGAGTTCTGGATCCGCTGGGCAAAGCATCAGCCAAATGCCCCCTGTGCAACAGCACCACTAAGCCAGAGGGGATGCGCACGAGCGAAGGTTAATCCGAACTGCGAGGCGAAAGTGCCTTCATCAGCAAAGGTCCTGCAAAGCCGCCCGGAAGATGCTGGGGGAGGTCCAGGACAGTTCAGAGCTCCTCCCTTGGGATGATCCACTCACCCAGTTCATCTCGAAGATGCTGGGTATATCAAGCCTGAGATCCAGCTGTCGCATCTTGTCAAACGTGGCAGGGTGAGACTTACTTTACTCGAGAAAGAGGCCGTGTCTGCCGCATGGATGCGGCTGCGACCTCGTCACAGACCGCAATGCACTTCAGTCGACGGCTTTGCCACAATTACATATTGACGTGTCCCACAGGTTGATGCCAAAACTGGCAGTGAGGCTAGGTAATTGCTATGTAATTGTCAGTCATTATTGTTGGTCAATGACCATGTGGCACTGGCAGTCACTTGTGCAGGCCATCTTCCGGTGGTTTGTGCAGCATCCACATGACTGTCGCGTGGAGCCACTCTGAGATGAGCCTGCGAACGCGCGATCAGAAATCCAATGCTTACGCCTCCTTGCTAAGACACCCTGCCACAGCGAGGCTCGGACAACTTGCTTCTGGCAGAGGGGCCGGAGGTGAATGTCCTGCTTCGTTTGGTGGCCGCAGATGTGGCAGTGTTGCATGAACAGACAGTTACCAAGAAATACTGCTGATCTCCTGCATGTCAAGCAGTGTTGGCCCACCATCCAAAGCCACAGTGGCTGCTGCTGGGAGACTGAACAGGGTAGCATATCAACACGAGAGTATCGATGCAACCGACTGTTGATTGTCCACAGCGCTCTGGCCTGCGACTTGAAATCACACTTCCTCTGCGACGCACATGAAGAATGAAGTGCTCTGTCCCCTGCGGAATGTCCTGCGCTTTAGCAACATGACGGCAACATGCGTGCAGAATCCATGCATGTGCAATTAAACCTGTCGCTGTATTCAAGAGGATGACCTGATGCACAGAACACTGCACGCTCTGCTGCTTGACGTCGTGCCAGTTCACGAGTACATGCCAAAACCATCATCTTAGAACATCTTCCATCCGGCTCTCTAGCATCCGTGGAGAGCCCCCCGCAAGTCTCGGTCCACATTCGACACAGAACACGAGACCACAGAGGCAAGGTCCTGGGCGGCGGAAACAGCTTTTGATTGCTGATAGAGTACTGTTGCAAGCCACCCGCCGCTACAACCGCAAGCGCAGGTTTGTTGAGCTTGGTCCTGCCATAAGCTTTCCGACATCTCTTCGTTGAAGAAGCCCAGCCCCAGGACCTGTTCTCCACTGGTGATGCTTGTTGTGGAATAGCTGAATAGCTGTCAATACGTCCCTGAAACTTCAGTCTCTCGGGGCATCGCTGCCCCGTGGATGGCTTGCAGGAAAGCTGGATGCACCTTTGAGATTGCGACTGCGATCCACGCAGACACTGACAAGCTTCGGATCCAAAGAACCCGGCAGAGAACTTTGCAAAGTCGAGCGGCAAACGCAGGCCTCACGAACTGTCTGCCGCAGTGCACATCACCGTGAGGCCGGGTACTTCCAGCAGGCTGAAAGGGATCGGCTTGCTTTCATGCCCGAGAAACTCTCCCAATGCAGCACTGTGTCGTGCTTCTTTTTCAGACGGAGATGCGAAGGCTTTTGGGGGCCCATTCAGGCGCTCAGGCGCTCCTGCTGGCTGTAGTGTAAGTCGTGTGACCGCAATGCCCGTGTGGTGCGAGTACTGGTCGGGGCTGTGGTGGTACTCCCGCTCTTTCACAGCATTTTCAGCAGTCGCTACTAGCCAGTGCAACTAATCTAGTGGCTACTGGGTCTCGCGCTTAGTAAATGTGCGATGATAAGGCTGGGATTCTATATAACCCTACTAGGATTTGAAGTTTTCTGAAAACCCATCAGCCACTTGCTGGCCTGGGTTTGTCACGCACCATCTCCGCCGTTGGGGCTTCAGTCTGGTGATCCATCAGTGTCTATCAGGCTTCAGGTTTTCTCCGGAACCGGCGCTCTTTGGTGTGCAAGGCTTTGGGTTTGCCATAAACCATCTGCTTCTGGTAGGGTTGAGAGGACTTGGCGACACGTTTTGCACTTCTTCAGTTGCAAGCAGAGCCTGCTTGGCGTACTGTCTTTCGATGTCTTTCGGCACTGTATTTTGCACAACGGCTGCATTGCAAAGTGCTTTGGCACCGTGGGCCAACAACACTTCATGCTGCTGCCATAAACGGCCTGGAGGACAAAGCGGGAAAATATGTGTTTGCAAGATTACCGGCTTCAAATGCCAATCAAATGATGCTTGGACAAACTATGCATACTACAAGGGGTCAGCACAAAACAAAGGCAAAATTTCTCTCGGGTTTCAGAGGTAGCAACGTCTTCAGAAGGCCCTCCAGCCCCGAGTAACACAGCTGTGCTCACCTCACAGGCCGAGGGTCCTGCGAGCGCACAGTTCGCCCTTCTTGATGTGCACATCGCTGAGCAGCTCCATCGACGCCCCTGTCCGGTCGACCCTTCGGTGCACACAGCTATCAGATCCTGAGCCCCTCCAAGGGTCGGGCCGAGTGGCGAAGGGATCCCTTCTGCCAGCTTGGCTTTGAGCTCCTTTCAGAATCTGAGTTCTAGCTTCATCTAGCTTCAACAAACAGGCTGCCTCCAGCGCAGCATCTGCCACCGGTTCGGCATTTCTGCACAAGGCCTGTAGCATTGTCTGCGAAGACGTCCTTGCTATGTTCTGCCCAGTTCACTGTCTGCAGGGCTCCTCGAAAGTGTCAGAACCACGTGCTGCTGGCTGCCTCCAAAGAATCTTTGGAAGAGACTCCAGACGAAACAAACAAGCAGACTTGCTTGCTTGGTCCAACTGACCTTTGGCGTGCTGCGGCAGAGCCAAGAATGCTCAAGGTCCCGCCCAAGCTGGCAGCCAACCTTGGTGTGCTACGAAGATTCAACATCAGCTTGCTGAAGCCGAAACAAAGGATTGCACTGCTTTGGACAAACCATGACAAAACCTTCTACGCATGGGCTTGACTGCTGACACAGGCTGATTTCGTGCAGCTCCAGAAATCGGCGAAGAAAGAACCCGTCCATGTCCTAGCTGCAGCCTTCAAGCGTTTCCGCTCTTTGATGGCTCGTGTGCATATAGCCTGTAGCTGTGTAGCTGCTCCCTGAGTCGGAAGTGCCCCCACCGATGACATCGAGACTTGTCGCTGGAGTATAGATGGTCGTTAAATTCCCGATTCAAGTCTGGCTGGGGCAGTGACGGGCGTGATGCTGCCTGCAAGACATGGCGCAGGCATATGCAGGCCCAAATGCAAATGCTATGATTGCCATACAACCTCTGTACATCGCATTCTGCTCGTTTCCTTGCTGCTGTCATACTGTGCAGCATGCTCGAAGTACAAAACGTTGCCAAAGAAGTGTGGCAGCAGTCAACCCACAACCGTGCTGGAAAGGGGAGGCCTGTGTTGCATAGCGGCCGCTGCAATGTACCATCCAGGCCTGCACTTGCACACTCCTCCGCTGCACTGCCAGATGCTACAAGCGGTGATGGTTGCAATTAGATCACGAGGGCTCTGCGTCACTGCTGAGCCGGGGCTTGCTCAGCACTTGAAATTGCTGCCTCAGGTGCAACCATTTGGACGAGCCTGCGATGCCCAGCACTCTCTCATTGTTCCGCCAGGATGCTCTAGCAGTGCCAATCTCAGCCAGGTCTGACCTGTGGAGATGACACCGGCAACACAGACAGTTCAAGGATTTGAAGGATAAGGCTTGGGCCGTCGTAATCACAGGGAAGGAACAAAGGTGCCTTGAGTGCCGGCAGCATCTGTCAAT
This sequence comes from Symbiodinium sp. CCMP2592, assembly GCA_905221615.1. Taxonomy (NCBI): domain Eukaryota; class Dinophyceae; order Suessiales; family Symbiodiniaceae; genus Symbiodinium; species Symbiodinium sp. CCMP2592. Next base: position 116,518 of record CAJNDT010006244.1, read on the forward strand.
CGCGGGAGCACTGTTTCGCTAAGGCTTCCGCAACCATTTGGACGTTCTTCAGTTGAACAGCCTGCAGAGCTCGAGATCGTCAAGCTTTAGAACCAGTTTTCAAGGACACTGACTCTGTTCCTACCGGTACCTGTTTTGCATGTTGACGGCAGGCGTCCATGGCCTCGCTGTGAGCCCCAGGAGTGCACTGCGCTAGAGATTCCGTGGCTGAGCCGCCGTGCAAAAGCAACAAGCAGCGCGGATGACAGACAGGTTTGATCGTAGACCTCAAATCGGAAGCCCAACACTTCCTCTTTCAGCACGGCAGGTATGGCGCAGAATTGTTGCCTCATGTTGACTGCGCTGAGCCGTTAGTGCTGCCGAGGCAGCGACCATGTGGCTGCAAAGACCGACCAGTTCTGCATCAACCTGAACCTGGCAGGTCATGGACCAAGTAGGTAGGGCAAATCAGATCGCTAACTTCCTCGCCTCGAAAATCACAGTTGAACCTTCGCGCCTTTTGAGCGACAGCAGTCGAGGAACCTGTCGAGCTCAGCATTGGACCGTCCGGCATTGCCAATGTTGCAGATTCTTGGAGCAGGCTGGGCTGAAGCACCGGCGCGGCCCAGGGGAAGGCTATTCGCCGAAAGCTGAGAGCGGGAAGTGTCTCTGGAGGCTCTCGCACATGCGGCCTGAACATACTTGCCACATCACAGCGGTATGTTGGACACGCAGGTTGCGCAGTTACAGGCTATGCCAAACGCTCCATCACATGTGGACAAGCTGTAACCGCCGAAACATGCCGCACTCACAGAGATCAATCGCATGCATACAGCAGGGAGCTTCAAGTAAGTCCATCCATGCTCGTTAAACTTCACCGGCCTGGAGCTCTGCAGCAGAGCATGGGCGTTTGTACCTTCACTTATTTCCACGAATGCACAGGAGAAGATGTGGGCCTCATCCCCAAGGCTCTCGCCACCGAACCCAAAAGACGACAAGCCAACCTCAGTCTCGAGGCTGGGGGAACAAGCAGCGCAAGGTGAAATCAACAGACTTGAACCGCCAGGTCACATTGGCACTCACCATTCCAGACAGCTTTTCCAGGGCTGTTGAAGCTTTTGCATTGAAGTCCTGCCAGTATCACTGTTAGCAAGATGCAGCGTGAGAGCCAGCAAGTTGTCCTGAAGCTCGACGTGTGGGTTCAGTGAGCTGAGGTGCAGATTTGGCGGAACCTGGCTCTCAGCGGCTGCAGCTTAGAGAGTTGAAGTAGACCAGTTCTTACGAACACCTCCAGCTGCGCCACGATTGCCAAGCACCTTGAGGGATTCTGCAGCCCTGTGAGCACCATCGTGAGACTCTACACAATGCATGCGTCTGCACAAGCCTGATCACAACGAGCTAACTGGCTGTCCCACGACCCTTGCTGGTGGCGGGCGTGTGAGCTGGCCACCGGACCGGGCTCGTAAACTAACTTTCAATGAAGCAACCGGGTAGCCGACTTTTGCAAACCCAGTGCTCCTGCAGCACCCTCAAGGTGGCCAACCTGTAAAACTGAGGGACACAGCTACGATGCAAGTGCTTCGCCAAACCCTCAGATCGAGGCATTGCTTTTCCCGGCCATCAAGAAGAGGGTGTCTAAGCGGCCATCACCGAGTGTTCCACGGAGCCCGCCAACCTCGAAGGGTTTTCGCCGCCGCACTACAATCTCGTTGGATCCCGTGCCTCAATGGGATCTCCAAGGGCAGTTCCGGTTCCATGGCACTCAACCTGCGCACAGCACACCGCTTTGGCGGTCTAGAACATATCAGAACATATCAGAACGGAGCCGAACATGTCAGGCACGCTGCCGAGACTTCAGCGGCTTTCAAGCCTGCACAACGGGCACCCGCAGCCACTCAACGGAGATTCTCTAGGACTCTAGGACTCTGGGATCTACAGAATGTGCCTGACAGCCCAAGAGCAGCGTTGATGACCCGCTGTTGAGCTGGTCCATTCGGTGCGGTGAGAGACGAGCTCCTTCCATCCTGGCACATCTTCGCACGCAGCATGCAGTATCATGCAGTGCTGCAGTGCGACGGTGGCGGGGAGGTGCCTGGTTGGCCATGGAAGCCAGTACAGTGCCCGCACTGCCCTGTCCATGGCCGAGATCCTGGCCGCAGTCGCTTTTGTGCAAACACATGGTGATCCCTCCCCTCGGCTCCTCGGAAATGAAAAGGGAGCCAAAACCCTCCCCTCGTGCGAAACCTGAGCATGTGCCGGTCGCACAGGAAGTCTCTTAAACAGAGCTCTCCAGGTGCAACAAGCTGATTGTTGGCACGGGGTAGGCATTGCGAGGGGCGCTCTTCTCGAAGAGGAGCCCTCAGAATTAGCAATTCTGCCTCCTGTGCGGCCGCAAATTAAACTTTGCCCAGCATTACTCTGCGCGTTCCGCAAAGCATTGTCGTGATGTCTCGTGCTCTTGCTTCAAGGGGCTGTTTCACTCCTGCTCAGCCGAACCGGGCTGGTTGCACGGCCTGTGTTGTTGTCATGCCCTTGTGCCGGAACCGCATCGGATCTGCCATCCCCTCCTCCAGACCCCAGCACAAGTGGCTACAAGTGTTCCGTGCGACAATTGGAGACAGCTCGTGGTGCGGCAGGCACATGTGCGTCGCACACTCACACCTCCTTCAATAAGTACCAGTATCATGAGCATCGGAACATGTAGCAGGAACGGGGGATCAGCCACAAGCAGCGCAGCATGTGTTGCCAGACCAGATTCTTCTGCTACGTCGCTACCTTTCAGCGAGAGTAAGCTTGATATGGTTGCTGCTACATCTCGGGGGGTGAGGGTGAGCCACTGGCGGCTTCATCGATCTCTTGAGCTTGGCTTTTCGGTTTGATCACCCTGCCCAAGTACTTTATGATACGTCTTCCGTCTTGCAGTCTGCTTCCATGCCTGGAAAACTTGCATCCGAAGCGCCATCTGCAGAAGCGTCAAAGGTTCTGCAACGCCCACTTGCGGACAGGAGCCTTCCGTTGCTGAATGCGACGAACGGTTCCTGAGTTCAGTTTGCATGCTGAGTTTACTGAGCGTACGGCTCTTTCTTCGGCTCGTCGCCAAGGCTCCACAATTAAGTTCAGCTGACTGCCGCTGCAAATGACAGCTTCTAGCCCGGCACGCAGTCGCAGAATTGCAAGATCCAAGGCTACCAGCGTAGACGAACAGGCTGTGTCAACCGCGACGCTCACTCCCTCCAGCCCAAGGCAGAAAGAGAGACGGTTTGCTGCAATGCTCGCCTAAGATTGACCAGTCATGGGCGTTGAAGACACCGCTGTTGCTGTTTGTTTTTATGAGTTCTCCTTTTCTTGCTGCTATTACGAGTGTGAACACTGACACTGGCTTATGCTTCAACTGCAGAAACGAGGCACGTGTGTGCCCGGTCCCATGAAAGTGCCCGCCCTTCGCTCCCTGGATGTCTTTGCCCAGTCATTGGCACATTGGCCGACGAAAACACCAATTGCGGATTTTGCCAAGGACTTGCGAAGCCGCCCAGCGTCGTGGCAGGCCGCATAGGAGACCTCCAAAGTGTTTCGCTGTTGTGGATCAATTGCAGACGCTTCGTTGCTGGAAATCCCAAACATTCGGTGGTCGAAGAGATCAGTTCCTTCCAGCATGCTGGCATGCCGGGCGTATGTCACGAAATCAGCGCCGGACATGTTAGCATCAAAGCATTCGTTGATGTCAAACCGTCGTAGCGGGACCTCTGTGACAGCATCGACTTCTTTGCAAAAGATCTGCCAAGCTTGCGAAGCTTCCGCAGCCGAAGCAGTCGAAACATCCACTCCCGGAAAGCGGCATGAATTTCCTTGAACTGCACATACAGAGACCTTCTTCTGGATGTCAACAGAGCTGGTTCGTGGTGCTGCAGAACCTTGACTTTCCAAAAAGACCGACACTTGCTGGGCAGTCGGATAGTCAAATGCCAGAGTTTGTGGTAGCGGGATGCCACTGTCGGTCGAGAGCTTTCGGCGGAATTCCACGGCCGAAAGCGAATCTAGGCCGGCTGCAGTGAGTGGGTCTTCTGGACCAATCTCGCCGATCAAGCCGGTCAGAACTGCCAGTACCCAGTCCAATGCATTCTGGTAGGGCGAGGGGATGCCTATGCCTCTAATCTTCTGGTTAGCATCCTTTTTCGCAACATCAATAACGCGCACATCGCGACAAGGCTCCACGCAATTGAAGTATTGGCGAGCTTGCACCGGTCTCAGAAATGTCTCCCAGTCCACGATTGCAAAACTGACCGCACTTTCGACACTCAGAAACGACATTGCAGATGCCATGGCGGCCAAGCCTCAGACGACAGCGGCCTAAGACCCTCGCTCTATCCTTGACAGGCACTACCGCCAGGACGTGGGTGTTTACGAGCTCCGCTAACATATGCACCCTCTCGAACATGTCGCTTGGGTTTTTCTGCCGTGTTCCGTTCTAGCGCTGCCACGATGGGCCGTAATTAGATGGATCCAGACTCTAGAATCTGCAGCACGACAGGCCTACGGTATACAGCAGCTGGCTGCCTAGCTGGTGTATGCCGGCGTGCTTTCAATTCTTGACACATCTACAGAGATCAAGGTAAAGGCTTTGGCAACGACAGCGGACTGAGGCACGGACCCACATCAACAGGAATTCCCTGTTGACACAGGTGCCGCAAGCTGTGCGGCTGTGCCATTCCCAAGTTTAGCCATGCTCCCCACTGCAAGCTCAACGTCCTCTGTCCAGCTAAACCTTACAGCTCTCACGACACCCTCTGGCTCATGCTACGCATGCTGCTCCACAACATGCTAAGTCAAAGACGACACTTGTGCATCATGGCATCCATGCACGCGTTGGCGGCTGCGTAGTTCGCCTGTCCGGCCGAGCCAAAAATTGCGGCAGTGGATGAGAACGCGAGCACGAAGTCCAAGTGCTGCCATCGATTTGTCTCCATCAGCACCTTAGGACAGCAGGCAGAGAAGACGAAACCCGCACCTCAAGCCGAATTAATGCCCATTGCCATAACCTGTAACGAAGGCAACGCTTAGCATGAATTCTCGGGCGGGACTCCTGCTGGAGTACATGCAGCCCACGAACTTTTGGACCGAAGGTAGCCTGCAAGTCTTGCCTGTTCAGCCGTGCCAACGAGCCATCCTGTATAATTCCTGAGAGATGGAACACGGCGGCAAGAGAGCTCCATCCATCCTTCTGTATCAAGATCTGGTGGGCGTCGGCCGCACTGAGGTCGCCTTTTCGCTTCAGGTGCTCAGGTGCGGTGCTCAGACCAGCCGCGACTAAGGGCAAACAAAAGGAACTGTTTTTGGACTTTTTGGCAGAGTGACATGCCCAGAAGGACACTTGGACAGCTGTACGTGCAAGCCAGGGCATCGATGGTGCAGTGCCGCTTCGCGAGAGGAGAACCAAATCCTTGCAGAAGGCAACAGCTCCCTCTTCGGAGTGAGCAGAATGATGCTACGAGGACGGTACACACAGCTTGTCGTGCCGAGTCGCTTCTACTCCCTCTTCCAAAAGCGCACGGCTCAGCGCCAGACCCAAGGCGCCAGTTCCGCCTGTCATCAAGTATTTTGCTCCCTCCCGGACTTGCAAGAGTGATGGCACTGTGACGACGATCTTCCCGATGTTATCTGCTTTGCGAAGAACTTGTAGAGCTTCAGAGCAGGACTCCAAGCCATCAAAAACTCTGGAGGGTATCGGATCCCAGGATCCATCCATCATCCTCGCAAGCAGCATCAGTCTGTAAGTTCGCCCATCTTTCGAAAAAAGGATGGAAAACCAGGAAGATGCACCACACATCTTCTTCTTATTCCGCACAGTCAAGCTAGCAGGGGCAGCCCTAAACCCTCTTGCCTCTCTGCACCACACACTTCACATCCGTTGTCGCTTCACTTCACTCAGGGTCACACACACACACACACACGTCTCTCTGTCTTTCTTTCCGTAGACTCAAAGGAGGGATTTACACCCCCTCTCCGCTCGTTTGCTGCTCCAACACTGTGCGGGCAGCCATGGCGAAACTACCGACAAGGCAAACTGACGATAGTCTGGGAACTGAAGCAGCCAAAACATGATGCAAACAAAAAATCAAAATATCAAGACAGAGCACAGGCCAGTGTTGTATCCCGTTCTCCATGGCGTGGCTGCTGGCTTCTGACTGGGTGGCAAAGAAAACCTCACCGGCCAGATAATTATGGACAACAGTACTCTACAAGGCCCCTGAGAGGGTTCGAGGAATTTGAAGGCTCCAGCGGCCGTCCGAAAACCCCTGAAAGGCATTCAGCGGAGTTGGACGGATACACTGTACTCAGATTGATTGATCTCTTCTTCCACACAGCCAAGGGAAGTAGCAGTCGCCCCCCCCCCCCCCCCCTCGTGCGCATTGATTGATCTCTCTCTCTCTCTCTCTTCGGCTTCGGCTTCGGCTGCGAGGGAAAGGTCCGCGTTCACGGACCCGGGCCAAGGCCCCCCTCTCCCCACTGTGTTGGTGGAAGAAAGGGCTTTGGGGTCGTTGGTAGGCGATTGCTTTCAGCAGTCGGTTTGAGTGGTAGAGTGCGTCTGTCAGTCAACCCGAACCCTTTACACTAACGCGCATCCCGGCCTCATCTCCGCGCCCTCTTAGGCAAGTCCTTAGACCCTCGACAGACGCAATCCCCCCACAGTAACCAACGGAGTGTAGTCGTCCCCCTGTAGCAAAAGCAACCAAGGACCGAGCCGAAATAAGAACATAACACACGGTTGGGTGGACGATCTACAGGTTAGCACTGGTGACTGCTGTTGAGCGATCTGATCCCCCGCCCTGGTTGGTAGCAACAAGGAAAACCACAAACCGTGCAGGTAACGAAGACGGCGGGTTCACCTGCCAGGGAGGCTTTGTAGTGTCGGGTCCCCCGCCCAATCGGTAGAAAGCAACAGCGAAAAACAAGCAAACGTGCAGGTAACGAAGACGGCGGGCCCCCCCCCATGTTGTAAAAAAGCCGGTTGAATTATTTCTTCTAGTATGGACACGGTCGGCGAAAGCATTGAATTACTGTGGCGGTCGGTAATATAAGTCGCAGGATGGCGACTGGTGCAATTGAACTGGGCTTTCGGTCGCTACTTCGAGCTGTTGTAGAAAAGGGAAAACCATTCGGTGGCTACTTCGAGCTACCCTCAAGAAGGTATGCATCTCCCCGGCAAGGGTTCAAAGGAGAATCTCGGGAACTAGGGAAGGCACATGGCAGCAGCAACAGAAAACAGGATGCCCCCCCTAGTTCCCGTCCCCCCGCACATTGTACTTTTTACAAGTCGCGCTCACGGCTCTCACGTTGGTTGCGCATGTGTTCCTGCACATGCTGTACCTGCCACATCCTGCCACCTCATGCTCGGCTGAAGTCGTACTCGTTGTGGGCTGTTGCTCGGGCTGCGCGGCTTTCTCCCCCTTGGGCTGCAGCTTGGAGTGCGTGGGCGCTCCTCCCCCAGCCTTCTTCTCCGCGGGCTTCTGCTTGGAGTGCGCGGTCTCTCTTTTCCCAAGCTGCGTCCCCCTCAGTGTGCGTCGTCTTCAGCCGCGGCTGTTCCAACGTGTTCCCCTCTTTGCTCGCGTCGGTCTTTGGCTTGCGCTGTCTCAAGGCTTCCTCTGTCTTCGGCGGTCCTGTCTTCGTCTCGTTCTCCCCCGCCTTGGCTATGAGGCTCCGTGCCGGTGGTCGCTGAGTCCGCGCTCCCCCAGTCAACTTCATCTTCGTCACACCTTTCTCTCAAGTCGGCTGTGGCTTCCTCCCCGCGGCTTGTTGGTGGTGGCTTCGAGGTAGTCGCCCCGCTGCTTTGCGCCGCTTCCGGAGCTTCTTCCGGATTTGGCGTGCCTTTTTGAGTAGTGGACCGGCTTTTTGCGGGAAGCGGATAATATGTGCTCGCGTCTCGTTGGCGAGCTTGGGCATGTATTTGTCCACGATCCTGGTTAGCTTGTCCACCGTTCTGGCTATTTTGCACCTTTCCTCAAAGCGTTCACGGTATTTGGCATACTCCCCCGCCTCGAGTTTGCTCATGCAAGGGCATGCCTGTCACGAGGTCCATCCACTTGTCGCCCTCCTTGTAGATCTCTCTCTTCCCCCACTTGTCGAGTGGTCCAGGCAGGAAGTGTAGGCCTATTCCCCTCCTTGTCGTGAACCTGGTCATGTGCGTCAAGGGAACCTGTGGGGTTCTCACGTCCCCCGGCTCCCGCGGCGGCGGGTGACTGCCTTGGGTTACCGGTCGGCTCCCCGTCCCTTTCTCGCTGCACCCATGGAAGCGGCATGCTGGATCCGACCTCTCGTGCACCTTGCGGAACCCTTGCTGACAAATGCCTGCACCTTGTCGGCATATGCGACATTCCTTCTTCCCTTTCGGCTTTTTTCCCCCACTTGGGTCCATCTGTACCACTCCACCACGGTGGTTATTGTTCTCGGTCTCCCCGCTAGTCACTTGCAAGTGTGGTACTCCCCCTCCCAGCGCGGTCGTTCGGTAAGCGAAGCTCGGCCAGGAATGTCAGGGCGCTGTTGGAGAAGAAACCCGCGTCCCCCTCGGTTCACAAGTTGAGCAGGAAGGCCTTGCTGTCCCCCGGTCGCCGGGCTGCAAATAGTGTTCGATCGTGCCGTTCAGCTTTATAGCTCACTCCCTGGCACGAAGGCTACGAGGGCCATTTAAGGACAATGGCGGCGGATGATTGGTCTCAAGCACCGCTGGGACAACGGCAGGGCTCTCTCGGAGGAACAGTCCGAGCCAACCCCACCAGCTGCCCCCCGATGCAAGGAGGTGGAACACACCCCCAAGCAAAGGCGCAGTACTTGAGCCTCTCTCTGTCTATCTTCTCCCGGGCATAGGGGTCGGTCAGGACACCCGGGCTCCACCCGGGCTCCAAGCCCACCCGCACGTTTTGCTGTGCGGGATTTATCTCTCTCTTGCTTGCTTGCTTGCGCGGCGTTTAGGGTGGGGGAAGCAGGTCCCCGACCCCTGCGCGCTAGCGCGACGCCCAGTGTCCTCGTCCTGTGAGACTGTGGGTTTGAGTGGGCTTGAGACTGCGAGTTGGAACGGCCAGAAGACAAGCTACGCAAATCCCATGTTCCTACATTGCACATGTCCCGCCTTGTCCAGCTCGCACGCTCCGAATCCCACTCTTTACCACTACTTGTCGCTTGACTCGACTCGTGGCCCTCTTGTCTCGAGCGGTAAGCGGTGCACAGGGCTCCGACCTTTCAACCAAGGGAACAGTAAACAGGTACGATGACCCCCGCTATCTAGGTGAGCCCCTCCGTTCAGCCACTATGGTACAGCTGCCGTTGGTTTGGTGGTTGTCCGCTGTGGTGGCAGTGGGTCCCCTGGGGGAGGAAGCAAAGGGCAGAGGTACTAAAAGCCAACCAGTAGCTCTCTCTCCTCTCTCTCTCTCTCTCGCTCTACTGGGCTTGGGGGTCGCGACAGTATCCAGGTCGCTTCCCCCGTGCGCGAGCGCACACCCGCAGGTCGCGGGGTGTCCGTCTGTTCCCCCTGGAGTTTTCTCTTGAGGGGCTCGGCTGTGAAGGCGAAGGCACAAGCTCGGCTCACCCCGGACCCTCAAACAAACAAGCAAAACAACCCCCCCCCGGTGCACTTATGACCGCAGAAAGCTTCACTCGGAGGGCTCGGCCAGGACTGCTCTCCCTCTCTCTCTGTCCCTCTCTCTTTCTTTCTCCCATGGTTTCTCCTCGGCTTGTGGGCACGCGATGCCAGTCGGTTTTACGCCCGAGCCTTCGGGCCGGGTCAGAATGACCCGCAGGCTTCGCCGTGCAAGGGACCATCGTATCTTGCCCCATTGACAAGTCAACACTTTCTCTCGCGGGCATGAGGGACTCTTCATGTCCCCCCGGCTTCAAGCACACCCGCCTGGTCTCTGTCGCTCTCTCAACTTGCTTTCCCGCCCCTTCCCCCTGATGCGTGTCACTCACCATCTTCTGATGTCTGGTACAGCTCGCATGTGGACCCCCCGACCCTGCGTCTGAGCCGATGCGCCTTGCTGAAAGCCGCTTCATCAACTCTTGGAACTTTGCTGGATCTTCGTCGCAAACAGTATCCATGGCCAAAGTTCTGTATTCAACATCTGGCCGTGCCCTTTCCATTTCGTCTTTCGTCCAAATGCAACGTTTGCCAATCTCGATAAAGATGCCTCCTGCTCCTACAAAAGCTAAGGATCGCCCGATGAAGTTGTCGTGACCTCAGCTCAGCGTCCAGGTTTAGTTTTGGGGAAACTCGCTCAGAATCCTAGTTAAAGCAGCTGAATGAACTTGCCCAAGGTTCTGAGACTGTTAAGGACAACATCGATCTTTGCAGAATTTTCCTTTGCGAGCGCATTGGCCAGTTCTTCCTCGAACTTGCTGCCGTCCCTCGAACTTGCGACCTGTCACTTGCATCACTGCAACGGAGCCCTTGCTTATCACATCAGGAACCGCAGTCGGGCCACACATGTCACACCCATTTGGCGAAGCAGGCTCTGCTTGTCCTGCCAATACGATCGTGCCAGTGCACCAATTCGGATCAAGCAGGACAGCGGGAGGCAGCGCCACCTCCTTCCCGGCTGTCGCATAAACCAGGGCACCAAGCCGTAACGCATATTGCACTGCTGTAAGTCCAACACCGCCTGCATCCAAGTCTCACGTTCTGACTCAGAGTACGGAATACCGAGTCTCGCCTGCCCCAGCATGGATGAGAACGCGCTGTCCAGCCTCCAAAAGGCTCTGGGGTTGGTTGATAAATGCCATTACAAGTTCTGGAATTGGGCGACTGGAACATCTGGACTAGCATTGTGAGGCTCATCGGCTGTTGCTGCAGTTGCCACTTCCATGGCTTCGTTTCCATGGTCTGAAAGTGACCAACGAGTTTGCAACGGATGCTCCAAAGCTGCCCTTGTGACAAATCGGCTTCCGAGGCTTCAACGCAGGCATGCTTGAAAATTGCAGGGTTGAACATTTATTCTTCTACAGCAAAAACCTGCCACAATTGCACGGATGTGTTCGGCTTCCAACGCTTGCAGGGTCCTTCACCTGCTTCGTCTCCGACACTTTTGAAGACACGCTTCCCCTTGAAACACGACATTGTCTTCAGAAAGGGCCTTGAGGCCGGCGAGCTCACAAAGAGCCATGTCAACTGTCGTAAAGACGGTTGGCAGAGCGGCAGCTTCCACATGGGACCAACTTGCCGGACGCTCAACAAGCAGTCTCGGCTCCTGCACAGACAGGCTGTGCCGAAAAGCAAACAAGGGTGCACCCCAAATTAGCTCCGGTATGCTCCGGTCCTTGATGGTCGCAAAGGTTCGCAAGCAGCCAAAGGAGATACCGAAAAGCCTTGTTCCAGGCAAGGCAGCGTGCGCAGCGTGAGGGCCATCCAAGACAATGCCGCTGCAGTCGAGACCAGGTTCGCCTAGGGCAAAGTGCTCAGCGAGAGCGCAGTCAGAGGAGTCACGTAGTCAGCAATGCAAACCGGGCGATTCACAGAGCGGAGTGTGCTCTCCAACGACCGGACCAAGCTCTTCACCCCTACAAGTACAAGATAGTGCACTACAGCACTGCAGTGACCAATGTGTTGTCTCCCGGCTTGGACTTGGGCCTTCCCCCGCGGGCCGATGGGACTCGACCCGCTTGAAGCTCATTGCATGGCCGCTTTCGGCACTGCTCAGACCCAGTGGAACGTAATCAAAAGAAACGCATCGGGACGAGCAGGAATCAAACCGAAAACCGAACATGTCCCCTGAATTTCTGAATTCGAGATCGACACCCCGCCAAAGTGGAAGACTGGAGACCCGAGTGTGGCGCAAAATGCCAAGGGATGCCAAGGGTCTAAGGAAGGAGCGAGCCTAATGCAAGTACAACATGCAGCAGTTCAACTGCCTGAACCTTTCCAGATTCTCACGGTGACCGGGTGCTGTGAATCAGTGATGGCCCAAGTGATGCAGAGTGCCCGCCTGGGTCGCCAGGATACAAGTCCAGAACGTTCAATACCTTCAGGATCAAGACCGTGGATAGAAGGAAATGTGCGGAAGCAGTCTAGTCTAGAACAGCCGTGCACCTTGACAGGCATACGAGATATACGAGTACATCAGATGAAAGATGGTGGCTGCGGGCACTTTGCGGAGACTGAGCTCCAAGCATCTCTGAAGTTCAAGCCCACTGCTGCTACACCTCAGCTGAGGGCAGTGACAGCCAAGTTTTCGCTGAAGTGCCGACTCCCGACTCTCTTCAGTGAGGCGGCGGAAGCCCGACTTGGACTGCTGTGGCTCGGGAACCAGGGAAGAGAAGCTGCCACGGTTTCGAAGAGACAGCCTGCAGACACTGTGCACAGAAGGTGCACCAAGTGCTGAAGATCTTCGATCTTAGATGCTGTGCCGGAGCTGCAGCGGCCAACGCGGAGAGAAGGACCTCTTCTGCAACCTGTCCGAAATCTGCGCTGGCCGCGAATGCTCAGATCTTCGACCTCAACTTGTATCCGGCCTGGCAGCATATGCGGCCTTCTCTCGAAGACAGACCTCCTGAAACATTGAGCTCACAGACGCAGCACAACACAGGCCATGCAAAAGAAGCACCAAAGCTTCTAGTCCATTGCCTGCTCTTTAGGGCAGCTGCTGACACACATAAACGTGGTGTCCGCTCCATCCTGATGCGTTCGATGCTGGCAGTTCAAAGTTGAGGTATCAGGGCATCTGAATGCATCTGTGAAATGACAAGGCTCTGCAGGCAAGTCCAGGCACATGACACTCTGTTCTGGCATCTCCAGTCGTGCTGACCGAGCCAAGCCCCAAAGGCCTGCATGTGTCGGATCAAAAGTGTTCCTCAGTTATCAGCACTATGCCACTACGCAAATCATCGCCTTCTGCTGTGCTCCATAACACAATGCTGAAACGTGTGCCGATATTTCGAACTCATTGGTTCAACCCGCCAGCCCTGCGGATCAGCCGGATTGCTGGTCAAGCTCAGGTGGCTGAGCCGCTTGAGCAGCCAACACGACGCTGGTGTTCAACTTCGATGACATCTGCAGCACTTGCAGAGCGTTGTAGAGTGCTTCCAGTTGATCACCTTCTGCGAGGAAGGCGACGTAGCCAAACTTTCCGGAGCCTCGACTCACGAGAGAGAGAGAGAGAGAGAGAGAGAGAGAGAGAGAGGGTGAGATTCGCGCCTTCTTGGCGGCCGAGGAGCCGAGCAAGGAGAGCGCTGTGGTCTCGTCCCGAGCAAAGGAACAGCTTTCTGCCTTCCAAGACAATGCGGCCAGGAGCTCTCCCTGTCGCTCCTCGGAGCACCAGACGACTGCGTCACTCGCCATTTCTGCAATCTCCATCTTGGGAAGGTCAGGACGACTGCTTTCCATCTCCACGAAGGCAACGCTATACATCTGCTCAAGCTGCGGCGGCTGCTGCGGCGGCTGCTGCTTGGACTCTGTGAGCTCAGGCCGCCGGTCACGCGCTCTGCAGCTCAGGCGGCTTAGCCGTGCAATGAGCACACCATCGTCCGTGGAAATCTCCACATCACCAGACACTGCTTCAGCAGAGACAGTCCGAACTAACACGGTCACGCAAACATCCCGAGAAGGCAAGGTCGCCGCTATGACGCAGTTGTCAATGCTGAAAGGCAGAAAGCATTGTTGGGAGTCTGAGCTCGAACAAGCTAAGAGTAGCAGTTGGATAGCACCATCCAAGATGCCAGGGTGGAACTCCAGGGAGCTGTCCCAAGTCTCCAGGTTTAAGGACAACCGCCCCAACACATGCGAACCTTGGTATGGATATCGTTTTGTGAGCTGTCTAGCAGCCGATGCCAACAACCCTGCACATCCCCGTATTCCAAAAAAGAGTTGCTCGCTCGGGATTGCCCCGAAGGAGCATCGACAGAGCAACTATAACAGCAACTTGTTTTAAGACTCCATCTCATTTCCTGAAAGCCAAACCGCCGCCCACTCTTCCGCGCGGCCCGAACTCGCAACATACTGTAGTATAGCCTTCAGGATTCATCCTACAAAAGCAGAGTGTCGTTCTCAGTCTTTTCTCGGAATTGCAGTATACACATATCACCAGCACATCAGCACATGCCATGAAACCGTCACCGCTCGAAGACCAAGAGGAGATTGCACGGAAGCTCGGGCCGTACTCGAGTCCGAGCTTCTCCAAAGTCCTCAATCGCTCAGAGGCAGTTTGCCAAAGCCTAGTTGCCTAGTCTTAGCGCGGCAGCAAAGCCCTGTCCTGTATGCATCAAGTGCAGAGCGTCGGGATTGACATCTGGACTTCCATTCCACTAAGCTGTGTTGGAGAATGCTGCCACGGGCTCCGGGTCCTCCCACAACGCCTGATCTGGAGCGCTCACCCCAACAAAATCTGCAGAGCCTTCGACTCCGAGATGGTACGTTCTGGAGGTTCATTTAGCTAGTTGGTGGCACGCGCACCAGGTCCCTGGTGTTACCCTGCTGTTTCAGGCGCTTCGGGTGTTAACCTGCTGTTTCAGCGCTTTCGGGGGTGGGGGGTGGGGTGGGGGGGGGCAGTGACGACAGGTCAAGATGTCTTCGGGATACAAGCCCAAAAGCTCTAAACCCCGAAGCCTCCCACCCTGTCATGTGACCTCAGCCTACGGCGTCCGTCTTCGAGCCACAGGGCTTCAAATCGGACAGCTAGCCAAAAAACATTGGACTTGGAAATCAAATATGCACGGCCAAAACCTGCCCCGCCATCGGGGGCTTGGTCATTGCGCAATAATTTAACATTGTCGGTTACAGCTAGGCTGCATGTACTGTCTCTCTTGCATCCTCCACAGTGTGAGTTCTATGCATACTCTGCCTGGTGCATGTCCTGTGTCATATATGTAGTATGTGCCTAGAATGCCAAAGAGTCCATACAATATGTCTTATATGCCATGAATGCCACATAGACCACAGACGTCACAAACACATGAACATATGTCGACGACCCTTGCATATGTATGTACGGTACCCGTAACCTTAAGCCCCAGAGCTCTGTGCATCTCTGCGCCTTGCCTGCAAGTTCTAGAACCTATAGTGCTTCAACTTCAATTTTCGGCTCAGGTCGTTAATAGTTTTTACTGTTTTTTCAATACCAATTTTGCTAAGAAATTAGCTTCTTCCCTATAGGCAATATTGCAGTTCGTACATCACATCGCCACCAGGGTCCTGGTCAGCGCGTGACCTAGTTTCCCCGCAGCTTCTCTCGCTTGAAGCGGCGAGTAGTGGATTAAAGCCTGTCAACAATCCGGATTTCCAACCCATTCACCGCACATTCCTGTAGGTTCGACACCCGCAGAGTGCATCTGCTCAAAAGCATGCTGATGCTGGCTGAAGCATCATACTCTCGACTAGCAGCTAGCAGGCACGTCGATGTCGATGTAGATGAGGGGATTGCAAAGCACAAGACAAGTACGAGACACTTGACGATGCGTTGGTAGATGGTGACTCAATGATGCGATCTGTGATGATTCCAAACAATCTGTGCTCTTCGGGTTGATTTGCTGCTTTCGTGATGGCCTCAACTTCCATATCACATGCTCAGCATGGCATAGTGACGTCGTGCTGCAAGCCAGTGAGCCAGCCAGCAAGCAAGCAGGCCACACATGCGAACTGCAACCGAGAAGCGCGTGCTCTGGGATTGTGCATGTGATGTGTGGCCGTCTCCGCTGCGGCTTGACAACTTGGCCCCTGTAGGCAGGATCTGTACTTCTGCATGTGCTTGCGACGAAGCGGACAGCACGAAGGCGCTTTCAAAAACCGTGTCCTCGGCTGATTGGCTCAAAGGTTGGACTCTGCACACGGGTGAAAAACCCGGAGATGCGACAAGAGTCAGTGAGTTCCACGAACATCTCTGGCGCATAGGACCCCCTCGGTCGAGAAGGCCCAAGCGCTCGCACACTCTGGCTTTTGAGTATCTCACTCCCCAGCCTGTCTACTATGTTTCACTCCTTGACATGGCTGGACGAGGTTGCAGTCGAACTAAATGAACCTCGTCGTTTGTCTGAATTTCAGAGCAAGCTCTGCTTAGCCTCTGATTGTCCCCGTCGTGCAGAAGTCTGGCATGTGTCGGACAGCCCGTAATCTACGCGCCCACATTTTCCGACATATCTTGGCACTCGCATTTCGACCGCAGTCGCTCAGAATACCTGTTAGGCAAGGACTCTGTGAGTTTGCGGTCAAGCAACAAATTGCCTGGACAATGCGTGGCTAGCGTAGCAGACGAGAGCAGCAGCAGGTGTGAAGCCGCGGGAAGCACTGCCTGCCCATATACCTCGAGTGCGGCGCTCGTGTGTATGTCATATGTGTGGTAGCCGAAACCCACGTAAGAGCATTTTGATTCTGAGTCGTTCGGCTTCGGGAACCGAGCCTCCTAAATGTGCCAGACCACCACACAGCTCCGCAGCTACAGGCTGATTCAGGCTGCATGATCAAGGGACTCAGCATGCTAACCTTGCAAAGGAAGTTGCTCGCTTGAGTATAAAGCACATGTTTGACGATAGAACTGAACCGCAAAACTCGTGGCCTCATCATGTTTTGCAGGAAAGCGTGCGATCTCTACTGGCAATGATTGACACGCTGGTCAAATGCAAGTGTGGACATGCAGGTCGACAAAGCTGATGTGTTTTCACATTGGGATGGCAAGGGGACATAGTCGTAGACTGTCCAAGAGCGTGTGCTCAGAATAGGCTGCTCAAGAGGGTCAGCCACAGAGAGTTGCCACTCGGCTGCAACTGCATGTCGAAGGACGCTGTAAGCACTGTCACCATGCTGGGTGTTTCCTACCTCAAGACAGCTATACTTATACTTGCCGCTACAGACCGCGACCTCGAGAGTACAAGAGTTGCAGGAGTTGTAAGAACAGCCCTAAGAACAGCAATTAAACAACGCTATAGAAAGTTTTGGTCCCTATAGAATCAGAAGTCCAGTAGAAGCAAGTTTCTGTGCATCCCGAGTCCGTGGAATGGAACTGGATCACTCGCGCAAAACACAAAGAAATAAGTCAAGGCTTGCCCAGGGCGCGCGATGTTGGCGAAATAACCGGATTACCGGGGCGGCTGTCGCGGATTCGTCATCCCAAAGTGCTATTCGGGATCGGAACACCTGACTGGACCGCATCCGAGTCCGACTGCACGGCATCCCGCATCGAGAGCTGTGCTCGCAGAGTCTTGCCTCCGAGCCATTCTCAATCTCAGCAGAACCCAGCAGTGGGTGCAAGCAAGGTCTCACCTCGGCCACAAGTGCAAGCAGCACTAAGCAGGTGGTTTTGGTGGTGCCCTGAGGTAGGCACCCACGGTACTCGCTGCAGTTGCAGGTCGGGTGGTTTGAAGGATGTTCCCTGCAAGCTTGAAGAACGGTGGCTGGCAACAGCTGCCCGCAACAACAAGCATCCGGGAAAATGCGACTTGGTCTTCAGTCACAGCTACCAAAGCGGGGGGGCGGGGGTGACGGTAACAAACTCTTGCTCACAGTCGTCTCTGCCGATACAGATTCAGCAGCTTTTCGACTGCTTTTCGCAGGGTCGCGAGCTGACGCGAAAACTAGGAAGTTCATTCGGAAAATGCAGGATGCAGCTTCGGGAGCAAGGCCATTCTGGGCAATTGGATTGCCAAAAGCCTCGGGCCCTCTAGGTATGACTTGGACGTATCACTGGTCTGAGAGGCTCGACGAGCAGAGCGTCTCGAGCAGCTGAGGGAATTGCTTTCCCAGAAAGTTCCTTAATGGCAGTTCAGACGACGTCCTGCAAACTGCAAGCTTGTTCTGGTTTCATTGTTGCCACCCTGCCGAGGGCTCGAACGACTGTGCTGTTGTTCCTTACAGGCAATTCCGCAACTGAATGAAGACATGGCCACCCTCTTCACGGCTTCCAACAGCCCCGACACATCCCGAAACCGCTTCCCTGCGATGCAGCTCGCCCAGAGCTCCTCCTGAAATCATGCCCTCTGCTCCCCCACGCTCCCCGCTTCTCGGCCACGCGTGCCTCGTCACTCTCCCTCCAAATCATTCTGCATGCCATCAGTTATCAGAATCATCTTCCAATAAGAGCACCGGCGCTCGGGCTGGCCGAATCCAAGAACGCAGACACTCCGCTCACATCGGTGGCTTCATTGCGCGAAGAGATCAAGTCGATGTTGCTCTCGCTGTGATCCTACGACTTATACCGTGCAGTTTCCGTGAGGACGGGCGTGTTCCCGTCCCCAGCACGCGCTTCGTCCCCCGCAACAGCGACATGTTCGCTGATGGCACCAGTGCAGTTCCAAATCATGCGGCAGGAAACCGAACGGCAGTTGTGCTAATAGCGTGATCTAGCGTGTGAGTTGTGCTAGCGTGTGATCTTTGTTTGGCAGCTCTCCCCCACCCCTGGCCTTCAAAGATCGCAATGCCGACAGCATACTCTCCGTCTCGCATCGGTCTGGCCTGCGGTGCTCGACTGAACCCCTCCCCTTTGTCTTGTCGTGACTCCGAGGGCGGGTCTCCAGGCTTGGGAGCCAAGCCGCATCGGACTGGATGCAAATCAAAAGCAAACAACAGAAGAGAAGTGGTCACAACAGCTGCCTGGCCTGGCCAATGCAGCTCTGCCCCAACGGCAGCAACCTGGCAAAACGCTTCATCGACCATCACTCCGTCCATTGAAACGGCGTTCCTCCATTGACGAAGGATGACTCTCCCAACATGGAGGGAAGCAAAGGGACGCAAGACGCCCTGCATCGGCGTGTAACTCCAGATCCTTATGTCCGCAGTTTGTCGAAGGGAGACCAAGCCTTGTATAATCCTTACAACCTGCATCCATATATATCCATATCACCCATCAACATTCGACTAACTTTGCATGCGCCACCACACGATGCTCTTTGCTCGCCATCGGTAGCCCTCCTGCATCAAAACTTAAAGATCGCTAAAGATCTGACAAACTTGGCAGGGATCACAAAGGCCGCGGACCTCGGCAACATTCGAAGCTTGAGCCGAGGCCAAAGTGAGACTCACACAAGCCCTTTAGGGTTGCACCGATCTCCAGGTAGACAGTGCAGGATAGTTCGGCCAGCGATCTCATCTGAGCCGAGGGTCATGTTGGAAAAAGAAGAAGCTTGCGTGCCCACAGATTATTCTTTGATCTGCCTGAGGCCTTGGCCGCAAGGCCAAATTGTACAGGTCTCGCTGTGTCGTGACCTTGTTCTGACAGGAAACAGGCTTGGTCGTCAGGAGTCCGGAGTGCTCCAGTGAACGTGTTTGCAAATGGTCAGTGAAGCAATTGTGCACCGCGTTCGCAGCCTATGGTGCTAGGCTTTGGCTCTCTGTGCTTGTCGTCAGCTGCGACTCAGTGTGCATGAGGTCTATGTCGAGGTCAGCACTCAACCAATAATCTGGCTTCGTCATTTCAAGAGTTTCCCGTGCTCCACTTAGGCAGGAGACCTGGGAAAATGAAAGCGTAAGCCATGCAAGCGCGACAGCTGTTTGGACACTTGCACTGGAAGGTAAGACAAGTGCGAACATTACGCCTTCTGCTGGGCAGGAGAAGGCGCAGGTCTGTCAATGGGTGCAATGGTGCTGTAACGTAAATCTCAGTGGTCACACTCGCCTGGAGCTCCCTTTCCAGTCCTGACAGTGCAGCAAAACTGTGATGGAAGCACGCTTCTCTGTGACAGTAAGACCATCCTGGCAAGACAGGCGCCAACAGCTCCGAGTGCATTGCATGGAGCCTGCAGTGCTTACAACAGCTACGATCTCAGGCAAGCCGGGAGCCGGGAGCTGGGTCTCGGGGCGTCCTTTCTTTTGCTGTTCTTGGGACACCGAGCTACAGCCTTGCAGCCTTACAGCCTCTCACTCTCTCTCCCCACCAGGCTGGAGGCCCAGGGTCGTCCGACCTTGAACTCTCAAACTCTCTCTTTCTCCCTACCACCCTCTCTCTCGGCACCGTTGCGGCAGGAGCTTTCAGTAGAATACGCGTTCCTCTTCTGGGCTCACGCCGGAACTATGCTTTGAGAAGATGGCAGCAGCTCAGACCTTGCGTGATGTCCCTGGTGATTCAAGAACGCTTCCAGCCTTGCATTCTTCCGCACCCGTCAAGGGAAATCACCGCTTTAGGGCCGAGGTTGTCTGAATCCGATGCGCTTCGGTACTTGGACTTCCGTTGCTCACTTGCTTGTCATGTCACCCACGAAACACGACCACCAAAAGACTTAATTCTCTGTGGAGCGCTTCAGTCGCTTCTCGTCTGACCGCCGTCGGATCCAATCGGTGGCTTGCTTGTCTCTCGCAAGCTTGTCGTTGAAGATGTTGAAGCATATCCTAGCACGCTTCTGGTGTCCGCCAGCCCTTTTCATTCTGCCCCATACCTGCCGCATTTGCAGTAAAGTGTGTGGCCGCTTACCTTTTCCTGCAAGGTTCTGCGACACCAGCGGCTCAGCCAAAACTGCTCACCCTCTTCTCTGGCGCTCTCTGCTTTCAGCCAGGCCGCCAAAATCATCAAACCGTGCGCCTGTCCCTTATATCCCGATTCGGCAATGCAAGGGCGGGCTCGTTTCTCATTTTCCGGGTGGTTATACTCTTCGTCACTCTCGTGCACGTCGGAGCGAATCTGGAGCGGGTCAGGAACAGCTAAGAAGGGAGGCGAGGCCCTGTTGTGGACCCCACACCCTGACCGGCACTACGCCATCGCCATCAGACACAGGGCGTTCCCGACAGCGTATCTCCGAACCGACAATTGTTGACGCAGCACTGATTCATAATACTCATCATCAACATCTTCGAAGCAACACATGACTGATCACCGCTGCGATCTCTTGCACTCCGAAACCACAATGCATGCCTCCCTCTTCACTTAACTATTGCTGCTCTGTGAGGTCTGCCTGAGATGCAAGGCCTTTTTATGCAGCGCATGCAGCAGTCGATCGTTTTCACGTCGTCTTTGGATTGATCGCTCTTGGAACTCAGCGCTGCGCTAAGCCCGGCAGTTGGAAAACAACGCGTAGCAAAGCGGAGTGGCTCGACTGTTGCAGTTTTCATAGAACCGGATCCAAATCCCGAATGGTTGAAGAGACTACAGATGCAGCATACGTGTCAGAGGAATACAATGCAACCAAGTAGACACTATTCATTGTACCCAAAAGCTGCAACAGTTCAAGCCTGACCAGTGGCCAGTGGGGCACATCTGGAACTAACATCACTTCAAGCAACACTTGCTTCGGCATTGCATAGGTCCGACAGGCTTCTCAAACTTTGCTTTGTTTTTTGAGCTGTGACGCAGCGCACTGGGCGGATGGAATTCCGAATTCCGGGCAGGTCTTGCGTAGTGACGACTGCTTGAAGCCTGCACGGCTGCTATGCAGGAACGTGTAATTGGAAAGGCGTCTTCCACTTATTTCCGTGGCACGCGGAAACCTCTCGCAACCGAGAGGTTTGAGGTGGAGTGCCGACTAATTTTGTGATCGGCAGCTGCTGGCTATCATTGGAAATCCCTAAATAACTAAATTAGGATTAAAATAGGATTGAATTTGAAAAAAATTAGGTTCTGGAATTAGGAAAAAAAAGGGATCGGAAATGTATCAACAAATGAATTAGGAAACAAAAGGACCGATAGAAACTGAATCAAGCAAGGGCCTGGACCTGGAGCTAAACGCCTCGGGTTTGCGGAGCTGAAAACACATCTCAGCGCCTGTGCTGGGTGCGTTTAAACAAAATTGGGGCCGGAGTAAGGTATCCTTCCGTGAACCGTCGAGTCGTCACAAGGATCATCCTAAAATGTAGGGCCCATGTACTGTGATACTGGTAATTAAGAGCAACAATATGCCAAATAGGCTATCGGGCTGGCCGGGGCGAGGCGCGGGCGGGGAGCGCCGAAACTGGGACAGCTGGGGCTGCAAGGCCTTTGTGGGAAGGGTCCTATTTTTTTCCTATTCCCTGGACAAGCATGGGCCAGATTCCTACTTTGGGATCCTATTTTATTCCTAATTTATTCCTATTTTTTTCCTATTTTCCTGTAAAATTAGGAAAAAATAGGAATAAAATAGGATCCAAAAATAGGAAAAGATTAGAGCCGCGCAGCGAGAACCATTTCGAAATAGGAAAAAAACAGGTCCTGCGGAATGGGGTCGGGACCGGACCAGCACCCCGGGGCCAGGGCCAGGCGTGGAGGGGTCGGGGGTCCTGTCGGGACTGGGGCCGGGCCAGGGCCAGGCGCGGAGAGCTGGCGCGGAGGGGAAGGTCCGGAGGAGGGCAGCCAGGCTAGAGCCTGGGACTGGGACGGACTACTTACTACTTGGTTTTGTTTGGCTGAAACTAAACTAGCTGACTAGCTCCCGTATTCATTAAGGAAACCGAATCCAAGTCCTCCCCTACTTCTTAACCTGAATTCAGAACCGAGGCTAACTCCGATCCTAATTTTTTTGTAAATCAAAACCGAACCCCATTCCTATCCTAGTTTTTTCCTAATTTCAGAACCAATTTTTTTCATTTTTCATCCTAATTTTAATTGTATAACCAAATCCCAATGATAGCCAGAGCTGCCGATCACAAGACTAATTGGGAACTTGGCACGAACTTGCATGCATTGCCTCTGTTGTGGCAGAAGCAGTGTCAGCTGTGGAACGGCGAATGCCTGATGATCGGAACCTGAGAGTTCGCGACATGAAACATCTTGTCTGACTCGATTCGACGGAATAGAGCAGGAGCACCCAGCCTTCGTAGTCACCTCAATGAAGGCAAAAGCGACGGCAGCGAGCATTGCCAACCGTCCGTTCTTCAGCTCTGCTTCTGCTGTCCATCGTCTACCTTGCGGCAGCCAGCAAGCCATCGGCAACTCAAAATCCTGGTGCAGGCAATTCAGAGGAGCAGACTTTCACAAAGGCTTGCCTATCGCATCGCCCATTCTCTTGTTCAGCCGTTCGAGTATCTTAAGCCTTAAGTGTTGGTGATGGACTTGCCTCTATGGAGCGAAGCAGCTGTGAAACTGACAACGGCAACCGCCCAGTGCGGTGCTGAAGGGTAAGTTAAAATGTGCCAGACTGCAGAAGAAAATCACTTGTATGAACTGATGCTGATGCTTTGCATGGTTTTTCTGAGTGTAAGAGCTGCCTCTAGCTTCAAAACCTTCCTGAAGCTGATGTTCGCTGTCCTTCAAGCTCAAGGGATCGAAGCTGTAGAAGCCGGGAGGGCTCTCAGGCGCTTTGGAGAGCTCCATGATCGCCACAGCCAGCGAGATGGTGCCGAGGACCAAGCCCACCGGAGCCTCTGCTGCGCCTGCGAAGCCGAAGCCACCCTACCCGGCGTCCCCACGAGCTGAACCGACGAAACCGAGCCTGAGAGATCCAGGTGGGGTAGCTTGAGAGCCGAGTGGTCGAGCTCCGAGAGAGGCCAGAGCACAGTGGCCAGCATGGCAACCCGCGCATGCTTGAGCTCGGCTTCTTGCATCCATTTAAACGTGGCCAAATCCTCAGTGTCGCGCACTATGTGCTGCGCAGGCTATCCACGTCCCGTCTGCAGGCCGATGGCTGAGCCAAAGGCCTTCGCAAGGCAGAACGGGTCAAACCCGGCGTCGCCGGGCACATTGACGATGAATTCCCTGTATCTCGGTGGATCTAGGAACCTGGGTTCTGAAGGCATGGAGGCAGCAACTGCAAGACTCTGGAAACTCTGCTGCCCTGCTGTTCAAGAGGCGGGAGTG
This sequence comes from Symbiodinium sp. CCMP2592, assembly GCA_905221615.1. Taxonomy (NCBI): domain Eukaryota; class Dinophyceae; order Suessiales; family Symbiodiniaceae; genus Symbiodinium; species Symbiodinium sp. CCMP2592. Next base: position 140,154 of record CAJNDT010006244.1, read on the forward strand.
CTGCAGGCTGGTCCATGGCTGCGCATGCCTCTGCAGATGCATGCAGTGATGCACTTGCAGTGTGTCATCGGAGGATCTACCAGAGCCTAATTCAATAGCACGAATGCGGCATCCAGGGGACAGCACATAGCTGGCTTTGCCTTAGGAGCCTTTGCTTGGCTGGAATGCTGAATGATTGGGTCTTGCTCAACCGAGGGATCTGTACCTTTCCCGCAAACCTGCTAGTGACTTCTAATTGCCTTCTAATCACAGCTCCTCCAGTTCATGATTCATCGCTCGTGTCACTTTGTTCGTACTTGGCCCGTCTCCTTTCTGTGTTCCCGGACGCGCATTTTTGGAGGGTCCCGTTGCTTGCGTGGAACCACTTGGCAGCCGAGAAAATAACCGAGAAGACCCTCCCAGAGGGGGCATTGGAGGCCACTGCACACCCCATTTCTTGCCGTCGCGCTCTACTGGTAGACGTCTTGGATACAGTGCAGATCGGGAGGAGAATCGTGCAGTCCCGCAGCTAACAGAGTCTGAGAAGTTCTATAAGCCCCTCTAAGATCTTCCTGGAACCTCCCTGGCGCCCTCAATATCGCAGCCCCCCGATCCCCCGGGCCCGCAGCTGGGCGGGCAATGTAGCAGACTATCGTCTAACTATGTCTAAACTGTCGTGCTGTCGTGCTTGCATACGTCGCAACTGTATCTGGAAGGCACAAAGCCTCCGTTGACCTTTGCTGAAGTGCGGTTAGACCGAGCACCCGCCTCCAGCAGCTGCCGCACAGACTCGTCTGAGAGAGTGTCCAAGCCCAAGCTTTCTGTGGTCACATCCTGAGACTCCTCAAGAGGCTTGGTGGTCGTGGTGCGTGTCTAGGTCTTGGGCGGCATCACAACCTGGGGGTTCGTTTGGCCTTACTTTTTGTGGCCTGAGGCCTTTTGAGCATATGACCGTGAAAAAGTGGTCTGGCTATATAAAGGCCACATGACCGTGAAATGGCCGTGAAAAGACGAATCGTGAAATTCACGCCCCCACCAATGAAATTCACGGCCCCGTGTGGCTTATATGTCATGTGAACCTTTGTTGTCTGTGAAAAATATCGCTTCGCAGCAAAAAAAAATCAAAACCCTAATTTCACGCCCTAATGTCCTTAAATCCTGAAAGCAACACATTCAAGGCTGGAATTTAGCGCCGAGCCCCAGCACCTCATGTTCGTAAGAACTCTTCGGTTTTCTAATAGGGCAAAAGGTGTATGAGTTGATGGTGTTGTATTTTGCAATATCACTGCCTCGTCGTAGATAGCCCTTTATCGAGGTGACCGAGATTGTTTGAAGCACAATTCTGTTATAGTTTTGAAATCATCCCCCCGCTTCCCATCGATAGTTAATCTTAGGGTTCAGTCAGTAGACTATAAGCCCGAGTACCCATCTTTCTCAGCCACTGAGATTTCAGTATTATCTAGTATATGAACGAAGTAACATGTATGTAGAATATGTAGTATATAGTGGGTTGTAACTCCAAACCCTATATATACCCCTACGTAGGTACCCTTAGAGCTTGGGTGGGGAACCTTCACATGTTTCAGGCATTGTGCACAAAGCTTTGAAGCCGTAAGGTCATTAATCTTAAGCCCGTGTTGCAATGCGGTCTCGTCCTAGCTAGCTGGGAAGCAAAAAGCCTCCGAATTATCGAACCAGGCCTGCATACTGATCCCTGCTATATATATATAGATATATACACACATATTATATGTACACACACTCGTACCCGGCCCAAAGCCACATCGACTTAATGCAACGTATCACAATCCCTTGCCGAAGGTATTGATCAACCGTCGCAGCTCGTGCTAACCTTGAGCTTAGTCCCTAAATCTCCTTGGCTACATATACAGCACATATACCTATAGTGCCACTTAAATATATACAGAGAGCGAGACCTAGTATGTATGTAGCCTAGCTAATTAAGCCGTCGGTTGACCTTCACAATTCTTTGGCCTTGGCGCTGTTAGTTCTTCTGAGCCTCTATATAACCCTTCGCCACGAGCATTGGAACCCTGATCCAATTAAGTCGCAGGAGTAGTATACGCATATGAGCGAATGATTATCTAGCTATAAAATTGTGGTATTGGATGTAGCTACGACCAGATTATATCCACATATATATATTTATATACATATATATATATATATATATACGTGGATACAATCTGGTCGTAGCTACATACAATACCACAAGTAAATGAGGGTTGCAAGGATGTCTTTGTGCAGTACCGGCCCCGTGCTCTTATTGATCAGGCTTCTTTGGTGTTAAGGTTGGGCCCTGGAGCAGGCATATCTTACAACTTAATTAAGATAAGGGGATATTGTGTAATCACAACCAAATAACCGTTATCTTTCCACGGGCTTAGGGTTCAACGTGATACCAGGAGGTTATGGATGGCCTCAATTGAGGCCTTAGCCTTATAGGAGTTTCGCGGGTGGTTTACTATATGTGTATCTCTATATATGCATATAAATATAGAGGTGAAGGTAGATCTCGGTCGTCTCGGTGTCGATGGCCCTCCTCGTGCAGATTTACGTGTTGGCGAGGCGCTGCTGGGAAGGGGTAAACCATTAGAATCATTAGGACAGTATATAACAAACAGACCCAAAACCTGAAAGAGAGCTGAAAGCTTCAAAAACCGCAGCCAACATACGATTCTTTTCCCTAAAAATTTATTTCCAAAGCCCCAATCCCAAACCCGAAGACCCAATTCGATGGGGTCCAGCTATATAGGGGTCCTTGTCTTGTAGTGAGGACGCAGAGCTCGTATATAGTGGCTGGTGCCAAATACGCTTGCTAGTGTCGAAAATGTCACCACCGTTTAGGCTACCACACAACTGTTTACATTGAATTACTAATTACTGGAACGGATCCTGCTAAACCAATGTTATTACTGCAGGGCCACAAAGATTGTCAAATGGAGATGCGGTGTGGGTTTCATCCTACATATAGTCATCATGTTATCAAGGGCGAGTTAGGCCGAGAACTGGCAGTTTGCTTCCAGCAAGGGCTCCCTCTAATTACGTTTGGGCTGGCTGTGACAAAGCAAGGGCCAAGGGCTCATATTGAAGCATTATAATGTGGCCTCGATACCAGTTGTGTTAACTTAAGGCTTCATTGGATCTGTTGGCCCTGTATACGTGCCACTGTGCTTTATCCCAAGTACCATAAACCCATGGCCTGCAGCTGGTTCTTCGAGCCACGACCATCGACGTGGAGATCGCTGGAGATGGTGCGCCTGGGATTTGAGGGTTGTATATTGTAGCTTTAAGTTCTTGGTTGAGGCTTTCTTGAGCACTGACAGTGTTAAGCGTGAAGTCATGCATGTACATATTGTGTGCAAGCCCATTCCTGTGGCAGGTACGACTTTGGGATGTGCGGCACGGCTACGTCTCATCTTCAACAGGTGCTACCCATCCCAGCCGGCCTTTACTAGTACTGCCACGGCAGGGTTTCGTTTGGGGTGATGGAACGCTGAGCTTCAATAATTCTACATGATGTTGGGAACCATTATAGGGATACACAATCTCCGGGTTCCTAGGAGGTTTCATGACGTGGTTTTTGAATTTGTGCTGCTGGCATGCACTGCATGATCGACTCGATATCGAGACCTCTGTGCATCCAGTGCAATTTTGAGGGGCTCTGGTGTGTGCCATGAACCATATAGTGTATTTCCTACGTAGCTTTCGCAGCAATTTAAGGTTGCTTAGCCCAGTCGACGATCTTCGATCTGCAGCAACTCAGCTTCCTTGTACACAACAAGAACCATGAAATCTGAAGTCCAAATATAGCCCTTTTGCAGCAATGCCGCCAGCTGTGGATCAGTCTGCAGTTGCTTCCTTGGTAGAAAGCTACAAGCGGCAGCCGATCTTAAAGCAGGCTTCTTCGGTTGCAAAGCTTAGGACTTCCTGAGTTTCGGTGCATGTTGCAGAGGGGTCCTAGTGCTTGCAAACCACATTGTGTTGGTGAGGTGGGCATGAGTTTCGTTACAGATCACTCCGGTCGACTCTTTACAGCTGGCAAGAAGAAGTGTTCCTTAAAGGATCTTGCTCGCAACGACGATGCTACCTGGAAGCAAGCTCGGGCAAAGTCAGTACATCTTACATAATAGCCACGAACTTGCTGTATTCAGTGAGGTAATCTTTGCCACAATGGAGGGTCATTCGAAGCCCAGACAGAGTGCCCATCTGCTAGCGGCTGCAATCCTTGGCTTCTACGACTCAGAGAAGCTTTTTCCACCAGGGCTGAGGTCGGATATGGAATGTGTGCAGCAGTGGTCTCTTCGCATGGGGGATGCCATCAAGAAGATGGTACTTGGGTCTGCAAGACCTCTAGCGCTTCAGTATATTGGTGCTAAACCATGCAATTATTTGCATTGCTAGGTCTAACTGTATATCTTGTTAATTAACGGAAAAACCTCCAAGGTCGGACGTATGAGGCGTATCATGAAGAAAGCGAAGACCAGTAAACTCAAGCGTCTGAACCCTCTTCGAGCCCGAATAGATGCTCTGGGCCTGCCGGGTCTTGAGACTCGGCCAACAATGTTACTGTCACCTTATAAGCCTGAAAAATCTATCCAAAATCAAAACCACAACCCGTCCGGAACCCTTTTAAACCCTTGCTCGAACCGCAACACTCAGCCCAGGAGCCAAAGGCCACATCGCCAGCCGACGACGAGTCAGAGGATGATTCGGTGGATGGCCACGGAGATTGCAGCGACCTGTCTGTTTTGGGGTCTTCGAGTGCTGCTGCCTCTTCTTCAGGTAGTGCGGTGCCCTCGACTAGGACGGATAGCTTGCTCAGTCGGCTGGCTTCACAGCTTCACAAATGCAAGCTCAGTCAGGGTGATGCATCCACGAAAGCGCCGAGCTCCCCAGGATCCGGTCTAAGTGTGAGGTCAATTCTTTCTCGAGTCCAGAAGAACAAGATGCAGGAATCACCAACCTATGTGCCAGATGTTTTTGCTGGGAATGGCAAGAATTCGGGCAAGGTGGTCACCGACCTTCCTGATTATGCTCCTTAGATTGCAACTTGTATACAAGCTAGCTCTAGCCGATTCTAGCCAGCTACTTAACATATGTACTGCATACTCTGTAATGACAACTAGCCGTGCTTGGATCCTCGACCCAGGTTTTTGAAAGCTTCTGCTCAAACCAACAAAGCGATCAGTCCTCAACCCCAATTAAGGCTAGGATAAAGTGTAAACAGCAACACATCAACAAACCTCCCTAGAATAACTCGTGCTTCCTGTCAGTTGTAGCATTACTAAATAAGGGTGCTTCCAGTCCAGACCGAAGCCGCTGGCCACCAGGAACCCTCAACCCGAAAGGATTACCACCGAATATTGGCAGTACATACTCTGCATAGAGAGGCTCCTAGGTGCTCGTATGCTGCTAGCATATTAGCCACAACGGGTTATTCGACGGGTCTTTCCAATTTCGGTATTGTGCTGGAGTATGCTAAACGAAATAGACCGAGGTTCAGCATGGGCTTCTGAAGCTGCGATCCGAAAGAGCACCTGAACCGGTTGCTGTAAGTGAGCAGTACCTCGCCGCATATGCGAACGACGACGATGATCAGGATGATGATGGTGATGTGGAGGCATCGCCAAGTGGTGGTGGGGCCAAGAAGGCTGATGTTCCCAGATCTGGGGTCTTGACTAGCTTCATGCATAAGAGGGTTCCGGAAGCTGACAAGGGTCCTGCAGTTCCTACCAAGCCTGCCGGCAAGAAGGAATTGAAGAAGCGCAGGGTGAATCAGGACGGCCCAGCGGCCCCTGCCAATTACACCCCGCACCTGTACGCTGAGCGACGTGTGCACTTCATCCAGCAGGCCAGGGCAGATGGTATGAGCCTTAGGCAGGCCCAGGAGGCTTGGAATGATTCCGATGCGAAGGCGGCTATGCTTGCAAGTGTGTCGTTGCCGGAGCTCAAGCGCCGGCGATTTGTTGATAAGACATGCACAATCAATCCTTTTATTGCTCGAGCTGGTGGCTAGATGTCGAATACACAATCGGCCCAGCTTCATAATTTGGATTCGACCCGCTGCTGTGAAATTCACAATTAGGCTTGCGTCTGTCGAATTGATTTCATTCGCTGAGCGCATGCACACAGGACGCCGAATCGATCCCAAAACGATCCTTTGTACTGTGCTCCTCAAACATCGGTTGCACATCATTACATGATGCAGCCCTGCATGTGTCAGCAACAAGTATGCATGCTGTTGGTTAGGCTGTGCTCGAGATCGAAGGCAGGCAGGCAGCTTAGGGGCCTTTGGGTTTCGACGGGATGGCGGTGGCTGAGATGCTGGCAGCAGAAGCCCCTCCCATTTTGATACTTCTGGTCTTGCTGCTCACGTTCAATTCCTGTATCAATCTGAAGCAGGACTGGAAAGTCAAACACATTGCAAACACTCGATTGCTAAAGGAATGTAAAATCTTAAACCCCGATCCTAAATCTAGCTTCCTAGATAGACTTTAGATCTATGTGATTAATGACCCATACTCTTACCTATGGAACATTCGGGCCCAGCTAGGACCGAGAGTTTCTGGAACTCTTTGCGGGTCAGATGGCCGTCACAAAAGCCCTCCGAGCAGTCCCTCGGCCGGTGTGTATACGGAACCCGAAGGATGCAGACATATCCTGAACCATTATCCTTTTTCCGAGGCACGCCTTCGTGGAGTCGCCGTGGACCTTCAGCTGGACCCGAGGACGATGGATATCCTGCAGCCAGCAGGATTCTGGTGTCTTGCCAATGCTACGGATTGCTTGGTGTCTAAATAGGGATTAACAACTGTGTGCAATCTAAGTCTGGCCATGGTGGAAATCCTACGACTGCGACCCGGGTCACTGGTGGTGATAGCTCTAGATTGCCGATCGTTTTCCTCAATGTGGCTACCTTGGCATGCCTGGACCTGGCTGCGAAACTGTTTCTAGCTGTGCTGTGTATGTACATTATATAGGTACCAGGGCACCGTATCAGTGATTGCACCAGGTCAAGATGGAGCTCTGGGCGCTCCCTCATCCGACTCTGGGGGTACAAGGACCGGGAGTTTGTGGCTTCGGGTAACAAGCTATCTTCCAGGGTGGCCCTCTTGCTCTACCTGTGCCAATGGCGAAACGTTCGGTGGCTGCTCGAGCAACCAGATGGGTCCATGCTTCCCCATCTGCCCCGCTTTCAACAGTTCTGGCGAAAGTATGATGTGCTCGGGCTTTTCTCTTATGTCTCATTCTGTTGATCCAGTGAATATGTTACCAGATTCTAGAGGTGGTCGTAGTCTACAAAGTTGAAAACAGCTAGCTAAGGTCTACCATTCTTACTTTTGGATGGGGAAGTTCAATGGGCCAACGCCCAAGCGCCACCGCATCTGGTCAAACTGCTTCGATCTGGTCGATGGAATACAAAAGAGAGCAGGCCACATGCTTAAATCGGAGATGAAGCGACTGACCAAGCGGCTTGTGCACAGATATGATGATAAGTTGGGCACGAGAAGGTTTACAGGGAAACGAAAGGAACTTCGGGACAGCCAGATCCTTGGCTGATCCCATATCCAAGTATATAGACTCGAATCCTCTTGCAGCCCTTAATTAAGGCACTGTCCTTCTTGTAGCCGAGGACGTACACGGTGGAGTTCGGCAATTTCTTGGCTGGGTTGTTTCGACGGCTTCAAGAGGCCACCCGAGATTTGTTTTACAGCTTTAAACCTCCCACCCTACACCCGGAACCCTACGTCCCACGCCGATGTCCCTTGCCCCCAAAATTCCCGCAGTCCTTATGTCCCTTGCTTCCATAAAAAGAAAAACCCTAAACCCTGTAAATCCATATGAGCCACAAACTCAAAACCTCACTCAACCCTGAACCTAATGGATCTAAGAGCCCTAAACCGAATAATTATGCACCTTAGGGTTGCTACTATATAGTAGAAGGCCGTCACTTTGATCTCCAGTATAGCTGATGTGGATCGAAGAAGCACACTCACGTACACCCACCCGCCCCCAAACGCAGGGCTTCGGAATTGAATGCCCCAAGCCTTTTCGAACAGCTACCGATCTTTGGCAGGCACCCCTGCAGACCTCGACAACTTCGAAAACCGCCCCGACCCTGGATGATCGGTTGACTGACTTGGAGATGTTCGAGCACTACTGTCTGGACTTCGAGTCGGGTGAGTGCAAACTTGCTGGGGATTCGTGGCCAGATGCCACTCTACTGGACTCGGTTTCGTGAAGTGCGGGTGGGTTCTATATTACTATATATCAGATCCAGTAGATCTTAGGTCCTAACTAGTATATAGTTATAGAGCCTGGATACGATCTCGAGTGTGTACTAATATTAGGCTAGCAGTGCAATTACGACAAAAACGCTTGTTCTATTCCGGGGTCCAATATTTGGGGTTGTAAGTCGATATACACATATACCAGGCTGTCGAGAATATCTGCCCCAACGTGCTGTAAGGCAACCGAAAGCCCCAGCACGAAAAAGATGGATGTGATGTGAAGTGTGCCAGTTACATTACTCGAGAGCTGAGACATAGCTTGTGAAATGAAAGAGTCGTATTGAACCACTAGATGTATGTATGCCACCAAGCACCAGAGCCACAAAGGCCCCAAGCCCAAACGATCTCAACCATAATATATCTCGTAACCTACACTGAACCCTAAAGTGAGCCCTAGACTAAACCTTATAAATGAAACCCCAAACTAAGCCCCAAACTAATCCCTAAATCTATACTAAACACGCAAACCTAAACTAAACCCTAGACCAAAAGCCCCGGGGCCAGCCAGTATTGCAGCCGAGGCAGATCTGATGCCTGTGATCCAGTACTTGAACTCGAAGCACTGCATGGCTCCTGGTCAATGGGACACTCGTGCTGCTAACGTTAAGGTTGATGATTTCAATAGTTTAAAGACCATAAAGTACAAACCCTGGCCCGTGAATCCTAGGATGGCGTGTTGAAGAAGATGGGCCTCTTGTGAGACTTGGTTGGCCCTTTCGATCGTGTATAGCCGTGAAATTAAGCGTTGTACCTTACAGCGCACTACGCGTGAAAAACCGAGACCCGGACGTGAGAGAACGTGTCTTGGCCACAGAAAAACGGGAATCACGTGAATCACGAATTGCAGTGTGAATGATTGTGTAGCACGTGAATTCACGAAGTTCGGTGCACACACAACTGTGAAATCACGCTTGACCTTATGCAGCACATTTCAGCTAGTGCCTGGATCTTTAACTGCTCTACAAGCGCCATGGGTAAGAAAGGCGGTGCCAAGAAGCTCACCCCCGAGCAGCAGGCCCAGTACGAAGATGTTATGAAAAGCTTGCAAGCAAAACACAAGGTACTGGAACCAGTTGCAGAGGAGCCGAAGGCAAAACGTGCACGCAAAGCTGAGGCAGAGGAGAAGCAAGCCCCAGGAACCAAGGAGCCCCCCAGCAAAGCAACAGACAAGCCCGACGCGCCCAACAAAAAGAAGGCACCCAAAGCGAAGGCCAAGCAAAGCAAGGCAGCCGAGGACCCCAAGGATCCGGAGGAGCCCGAGGAGCCCGAGGAAAAGGAGCCCCCCAGCAAAAGCAGCAAGAGGGCGGCCCCAAAGACCACGGCAAAGGGGAAAGCGAAAGCCAGGGCAGCAAGCACAGCAAAGGACGAGGAGCAGGAGGACCTTGAGGAGTTTTGGGATGACGAGCTCGGGGTCAATGTTTCCTGGGCCAACTTTGGCCCCGTCTGGAAGAAGCTGAAAGCTGCTCAGCCCCACGAAACCCCAGATGGTCTGATTGAAGGTCTCACTGAAGCTCTTGGCGCCTGTCCTGAACAGCTTCGGCCGATGGTGGACGAGCAAGCCAAAGCCTTGGCTGAGGAGAACTTGAAGGAGACCCCCAACAAGACCCCGAAGGAGGCCCCGAAGGAGACCCCGAAGGAGACCCCGAAGGAGACCCCGAAGGAGACCCCGAAGGAGACCCCGAAAGAGACCCCCAAGGAAACCCTCAAGGAGACCCAGAAGGATTCCCATGAAGAGGAGGAGGAGGATGATGAGGAGGAGGGCCCATTGGACCTTCGAGCCGACGAGTGTGATGAAGAGGACGATGATCAGGAGGAGGAGGCAGAGGAGGAGGATGGAGATGAGGAGATTCCCGAAACCTTGAAGGATGACCCTGTGCCCAAAACGGCCCCTGGAAGTAAAACCACGGCCCCCAAAGAAGAGGCGCCCGTGTTGACACGTTCTCTGACGGATGCAACGACTTTGGTTCTGGGTGAGGCCAGGTACAGTGAATGTGTACGTTTCAGTCAAATGATCCTTACATGAACCCAAGCCGTGCATATAGGAGCCTCGCAAAAAAAGCTTGTGGAAAAGCTTCGATGATGAAGTGACCCCGGACAAGAAGCCCTCGATCCTGCGGCAAGACTCCTTGAAGTCCCTTGCTTAACATCTAGATCGAGTACACTTAGCCCTTGTGTTATTACGCTTCTCCTTGGAAATTTAACTAAGGTCCTGTAAAACTTTGGTGGAGGGCCTCGCTCAGGCTGATGCGCAGGCATATTTGGGGCGAGCCGCTACAGCACCCAACCCGAAAGCGCTTGAGACCGAGTCGGAGTTGTACAATGGGTCCCCTAAGCTGGCCATTAAGTGTGATTGGATGTGTACTGGTTGATTCTGAATCTGTTATATAACTATATAAATGCCATATATATATATATATATGTGTGTACACATGCATGTGTGTATGTAAGTATGTATTTTTGTATGTATGTACGCATGTACCTATGCTACATATACAAACACTACCCTGGTACTGGTGTGCACGTGTAGCTGTAGGTGTGTACCCTATATATACGTGTGTATATTTATATTTATATTATATGTATGTACGCATCTATCCATGGGTACATACATTACCATATAGTGTGTTTCTGTACACGGGCGATCTGAGGCTGGACAGTGCATCGCAAGCTGTGTCCAAGAGCACAGCTGACAGCGAGCTGAAGGCGATGATCGCTCAGTTGCTGAAGGACAATGCAGATTTGAAGAAGCGGCTCGAGGAGAAGGACCGCCCTGCCAAGCCGAGCAGAAGGGTTGGGGCCGATGGCTTCGATTCGGATGATCTAGAGAGGGCCATGGAGGCCTCTCGTGCTTCCGCTGGCCTTTCCAGCTCTTCGAAAGCTGGCTCGATCGCCCCGAACCATGAGGACCTCGACGGCGAGGAGCCCATGGACGATGACGAGGAGGAGGACGCCCGCGAGGACACAGAGGAGCCCGTCAAGGAGCCCACGGAGCTGGAGAAGCCCGACAAGGCCGACGATGGACCTACGAGCACCACTCACAAGAAGGAGTACATGATGTTGACCCGCCGTATGGAGACGGCCGACCCCGTCAAGTTTCCGGAAGTGACGGCGCTTTGGAATGCCTCGCGGGCCGTGCCTTCAATGCATATATACAGTATGCACACATGGATGAAGTTTGATCGTATGTGGCCATTAATTTTTTTACTTTTCAAACGTCTCCTTTTCAGGAGAAAAGGGAGCTCTTCCGGAAGTGGCTGCTGACGGGCAAGAATCTGGAGTCCACGGAGAGCCAGCTGGTTGTCTCCAAGAGCAAGCAAAACGAGACGGTCCACCAGAAAGAGCTGCTCACGATTTCGGAAATGGTTGCGAAAGGCTTCTCGAAGAGGGGGCCCTAGTGCTAGCATGTGTTTCGTAGTGCCATCCGGCAACTTAAGTTGTATAGCTGAGGTACAAGATCGAGATGTTGGTGCGCAAGGGCAACTCCGTTGCCGATGAAGATGTGCCGGATGACCCAGAAAGCACACGCTATTGGTGCTCGACCGGGGCTGTGAACAAGCTTACGGACAAGGAGAAGCAGAAAGCCTCAATTCGTGCAAAGATCGCACCCTCTTTGGGCTTCGCGGATTCCCTGATGAGTGGAACCGATGGCCTTAAAAGGTCATTGAGCTCCAAAAGCTTGACACCTCGGGATGCGGAGGAGGCCTTGGCTTTGGTGGGCACGCTTCATGATGGAGCATCCAATGCTGGAGCTTGGCCTTATGTTTAGGTGTATGAGTGCATTTCTCAGTGTACTCTTATAACTCTCGTGTTCTTCGTTTTCTGCATCATGTGCAAATTAAATATTTGTATCTATCTATCTCCCTCTATCCATATATATCAAGTATATTGTCTATATATATATATATATATATATATATGTTTATACCTATGCATGTACGGTCTGTATGTATACATACCTACACATTTGTTATATGTGTATATATATATATATATGTATGTATGTATGTATGCACATAGAGTACATGTGTGTATGCACGTGTACATATATAAGGTGTGTGTGTGTCATACATGAGTGAACATGCACCCAAGGAAAGAACTCTGGCAAGCCGAAGGCCAAGGCCAAGAGCAAAGGGCCTAGTCAGCAGCTCCCGAAGACACCCTCAGAGCTTCAGGACGACATCCGCAACCCTGCTGATCTGACAGCTAGGGTGTTTAGTTGGGTTCGAGTTGGGCTCAGGCTTACATATAAGGGTCATTTAGCGTACATATTCCCTTATACCCCATACCACAATATGAAAAAAAGCTAAACAAGCAGCAACCAGATTCAGTTAGATTCCATTTAGCCTAATAATCCCTGGACATCCCAAATTTAGACCGATATCCTAGTCCCACTGCATCCTCTAGAAGCCCCGCAATTCCCCGAGTGCCCAGGCAAGGAGCTGAAGAAAGAGTGCAACGCGTGCAACATCGTCTTTGACCTGCCCAAGACCCTTGGCATGAGAGCCATTTTGGAGACCAAGAAGACCGCCCTCGAGGAGGCGCTTAGTGTGTGGAGCCCTGAGCTAGATAGTCCATCTGAGATCATGCGCAATGTCTGGGAATTAAAATATACTCAGGCTCGGTGGTGTGAATGACGAGGACCTCGAGGCCTATGCACAGGAATGTGCAGATCTGGATGCCAGTCTTAATTAATAGATGGGTGCAAACCCGAATTGATCGCACGTGTACACAATCTTGTATCCTGTTATAGATTGCTTTCTGTTTCAAGAAGAACATGTTCATATTATGTAAATACATACATTTGCTAATAGAAAATATATAGACATGTTTGTGTGTATAGAAAATGTGTTTGGGTTTTTTCTCGGGATGTTATCTCTCCTTAGGGTTCTTCGGGGCCGGGTGTCCTGTATGGGGCCGGGTGCAATGTCCCATCCCTAAGCTAGATCTGCTATCCCAATTGTAACCCAGAAGCCTAATCGGAACTTTCGTGGCAAGCCCTTGGGACCCTGGAACCTTAAGCTGGCGACTCTGACGACAATGTGAAACCCTTCACCTTGGAAACTAAATTTAAGCACTCCTCTAGAGAATTCCCGGCCCCTGGATACACGTAATTGGGTCCGTATGTTTCCCGAAGACACTGAACACTTTAACCCTAAACTTTGGCATCAAACCCAACCACGACAATGGACCAAGCTGGCTCGCTAATGAACTCCTTTCCTTAAGCCCCCGACAATTAACTCAGCCCTGCACCCCACCCTCCAAATTCTAGTCATCCTCCTGGCACTTAAAGAATGCCGTGTGCTGATAGCACCTGTAAAATCGACCTCTAGGAAGTGTCCAACACCCATCTAAGATACAATCCTCGCTCCTGCCTAACCCCACAGGATGTATATAACCATGTACTAGTACCTCCTACTCCCTAGCACTCGTGCCATTATAACCCCCTACAGACCAAGATCGATCATACCAGTATTCCCCGCAATCCCTTAAACCTTCCCTGATCCGAATAACAATAATAACAGCCGAGGTGGAGGACGCCAAGATGGTTCGAGTTCAGGCACGTGCAGTCGTGGCTGAGCTCCGAAAGAAGCAGTGATCGATCCGGGCTGCCAGCTGACCTGTGGATGTGATTTTGAATCGTCCAAGATGGCCCCAGCTCTTAAGATCGCATGGTTCTAGATAATAGTATTATACTTCTGGGTATATGTATATGTATGTACATATATGGCTTACACTAAGGGTCTTTGGGCCTTAGGCTTGGATGATTGCGATTCTTATGGTCAGTCTACGTACACGGGATGAACCTGTGTGCCGGGGAACCACGACGCCTGCGATTGTAAGTTCATCAGACGATGTTCCTAGAGCAATCCAGGCACTTTTGATTTCAACTCCACGTGCTAGCTGCTTAGAATGCTGGGGCATAGCATCGCCTTTGCATCGAGTGTTTGCGTGCGAGCTCGACCCTGCTGCTCTTACGTGCGATCGATCGAGTGGCTCCTGAAAAGCAACGCGAAATCTACAGTGCTTTGCCTTATACTACACTCCATAGAACCGGAATTTCCCAGCCCCATCTCCCACCGCAGGTGCTGATCATGCAGAGCAACGCCGACGACTGGATGATGCGCAACTCATCTGTCAACCTATGATCAAACCCCAACCTGACAAAAACAACTGTGAATTCGCTTGAAATGATTAAGGTTGGCTCACTCGATTGGACGTGGCTACTTGTCTGTTCGCCACGCCAGAGAAACTGCAGAAGTTTACGACAGTGAACTGATTACGCAACTCAGCTGAACCCAATATTGCTGGCCTTCAAAGTGCTCCAAGCTTTTTGTGTGAGTCGAGCAGTACCTGATGCAATTAAGGTCTGGGCGGGAAGCTGGCCTACATGAGCGGGCTGCTCGAATGCACGTCTCTTTGGATGCAGAAATCACCTGGATCGGTTTGCCCTTGAAAGCAGCCCCTGATGATCCTACTCTGACCTGGGTCGACTGGCCCTGCATTCTACCTCAGCAGATGGTGTCTGGGTTTCAATAAGTATCTTATAGCCCTAATAATATAAAGATGTTGGTATGTTTCCTATGGTACACACTCGAACCCTGACGATAAGATACGGTCTTTAACCGAGGTCCGTGCAGTGATCGATGCAGGGTATTTCGGTGAACTCGTTGGGGACGTGGCTGCTATTCCGAGCTACTGGAATCATTTCTTACAGGATTACCCTGACCATCCTGTCGCGAGTTCCGAGCACCGCAATCACACCCTCGGCCTCACCTTGTATTGTACCTTGCCTGCAATCCTTCAACCAAGCCCTGATAATTTTTAATTAGGCCCACATATATGATAATCAGACCACCATCAATATGATCATTTTCAATGCTTCATGTCAAGGCGATGAAGCAAAATGCGCCAATGCACTCTGGATGTATGTAATGTGGACATGCGACATGTCCCCTCACTTGACTAACAGTGCCGCTTCGCGAAATCTCATCGCCGTGGTACCAGCCGAGCGGTACATCTTGGATCAGACCACAGGCATTAATCTTACTTTGCAGACACTCTATTTGGAGATTGCCAAGAACTGCAACCAGCTTTCACGCCAGGGTGTCAAGATTTCAGACCCTCTAACCCATAGAACGGTTGTTCGGCTTAGTACAGCAATGTCTTGTTTTGTATAATTATTTTGGTACTATTGTGCAGCAGAATATATGTTATTGTCTTGAAGCTATCGCGGGTCGAGGTCATGGATGTGCGAGCATATGTCACTGGTTTCAGGGGAGACTGGAAAGCTCTGAAGCAGACCTTCAATTTTGTTCGGTATGCAGACCAGGATGCAGCCACTTTGTTTATAGATATGGTTCCTACATTACAATTTTTAGTTTCGTGAACTCAAACCTAAGTATAAGCCCAACTAGGATCGTACTCGAACTGACCCGCTAGACGCAAATGTAGGTATGCTGGATGTGCCTCGCGACGAAGGGAGCAGAAGACATCCAGTACTCGTACACAAACGTATCTGCAACAGCACCTTGGATATCAACCATTGGAACCGTTCCTGCATGGAGGCTTTCGCCAAGCTATACTTTGCTGGATGGGTTTCATGCTGGGTTTATCCAGGCAGACTTGCTTCATATTTGGCATTTAGGGACCGGACGGGACCTAATTGCATCAGCTTTGGTGTTCATGGTCAAGGCTGGGCTTTGTTTTGTTGGTGCGACCCAGGACATTCGGCTCGACAATGCAACAGAACAGCTGAGAACATACGCCAGAAGGAATAAGCTTACACTCAAGCTTAAAAAGCTTTCGAAGGCCAAGCTGAACTGGAAAGCAAGGTGCATGCCCGAGCTTCGTTCTGGAGGTTATGATACTTATGTTGTTGGACGATGGTTAGTGGACGATGTGCTTCCGAATCACAGTGCCGAGCTACCACAAGACTTGTGCATGGCCCTTTGGTCGTCTAATCAGTTTCTGTCGATCATGACCAATGGTGGCCGGTGGCTTACCAGAGATGAGCAAAGGAACAAAGAGCAATTCGGAGCCTTGTTTATGCGATCATACATTCGGTTGGCCCGGCAAAGCATTCAAGACCGAACCCGGCTCTACAAAATGAGGCCTAAGCTGCACATTCTTCATCATATGCTGATGTCCTCACCACCTTCCCGATTGAACAATCATGTTTATGCAACCTGGATGGACGAGGATTTCTTGCGCAAGGCCATGAAGGTCCACTCGAATACAGATCCCCGAGGAGCCTCCTTACGTGTACTGCAGAGGTATCTGATGGGCCTGCCCAAAACCTGGGAGAAGTTGCACGGTGCTTAAAAAGCTAAGATTGCAGTCCGAAGGGCCCAGCAGCTGTGCAGCAACATCCCAACCAGGTCGTCGTCGATCAATATTACATGATAATCTACATATATACACATGAAGGGATTTGAGTATATATGCTGTTAAGTGGTTGTATAGGGTCGAACCCCCCGAACCTTAGACTTAGACCCTTAACCTCCTAAGTTTTGTTCCCGCAGGTGCAAGCTTGGGGCTTCGGATTCTGAATGCATAGGCTGGTGACTCGGCGAGCCCTGTATCCTAAACCCCAAAATCCGACCCAACACCGATAGTTCTACATCGATCTTTATTCTTGTAGTTGAGCTCGAGAAATCAGTCCTATATGAAAAAGAAAGGACAACAAACCACTGAACACTCCAATAGTTCAGGGAGTTCGGATCTTATAGTCTTTGGTTTGGGATTCGTGCTAGACCTTGAAGTCTAGATCGGTAATCGACTATAAGTCTCTAAAGCCCACAACCTAAACCTTTAAACCTTAATCCCCGCAGTTGTTTTCATTTTTTGTTCAAGATTCGATTTGGCTCAAATCTTTTGCACATGATGCTTAAGTTGTGCTCTTGATGCACCTGATAACTCATGATTCTCGCCAACAGAGGGGGTGTGAAAACCATATGGCCGTGAAAAGGCGGTATGGGCGTTACAAGGTTTTGTAATGGCCGCCAGTGGTATGACCGCACAAACCGTGGCCGAACAGACCCCCAGGAAGTCTCCCGAAGCTCCTCGTTGTCGGCACGCCTTCTCGTGCACATACGACGTCGGTGCATGGCTTGAATGGCCCCAACACCCGCAAAGCTCAGTGTCGCCTCCAAGCTTGCTGAATGTGAGTTCTGTCAGTGCCTGCACACCGAGCTGTGATTAATCCAGGCCAAGGCTCTTGACACGATGTCCAGGAGGGCTGCGCTCGGTGTTGAAGGGTTCCTGTTGTGCTGGCTGTTGAAAAGACCTGTTTTCCATCAGCTTCCGATGCAGAGGGGCTGGCGCGGTGTTGATCGCACTGCACCCGCTGCCAGGGAGAGGTGCGCCTGCAACTGAAAATCGTTTCAGACGTGTGGTGCCAGTGCCTCCAGTGCCAGTTTTGACCGCCTCTCCCACAGAGGGAGCAGCCTGCCGCCATGTCGGACCTTCAGGATGCCAAAACTACTCTGCTAAGTGCTGTTCGGCAACGGTACCATGCCTGCCAGAAACCCCTGCATCTCAAGGGCACCACATCTACTTGCTTGAGCACTGAACTGCGCAAGAGGCTTCATATGCGGTGCAGCAAACTGACTCGGTGAGAGGGAGCCAAGGCCGTGACGATGTCAGCTTCCTGCTTCTGCTTGGGAAAAGACTACACAAATCCTCAGGGCATGTCGGCGCGATACTGCGCTGACTCTGACCGTCTGCACCGACACGACACCTCGCCTCCACGAGGCTGGCACGGCCAGAGACAACCTGAAACAATCCGTTGAACTCAGAACTCTCGGCGCGCTTGGTCGCTATGAGAAGTCTCGGACTGTCTGACTCGGGCCGTTGATTGCGGCGATGGTCAAACCCTGGCTGCGGGCAGATTGAATCTTCTCCTCGGAGCTCCGGCAAGGCCGGACAGACTTGACAGTACTCAGTATGACCATGAAAAAACCGCAACCCGCAAACGCGCAGTGAGAACCCGACCATGGCAATCCTGACCTTCGGGTCAAACCGATTTGGCTCCACCACAGCAGCGAAACTAAGAGACGCGGCCTCGTGACTTGGTGCAAAGACAGCGGCCATTGAGCCCTCGCCAGGGGTACACCTTGAAGCTACAACCCACGTTCCACTCCCCTTCTTGATACACTGCGCATTGTGTGCTTTGGGGGTCTCTGACTCAGGAAGCTTCATTTCATCCAGCAGCCGCCCACGTGCCATGACGACACGAATCCTGAGGCAACTTCGGGGCGGCTAGCAGCTAGCAGCTTGGGTACCGTGCCAGTCTAAGCTGCAGGCCCATCTTCCAAAGACAAAACCTGAGGGGTGGAGCGCAGATGCAGACGAGAATGCGCTACAGACGGTCAAAGTCACTTGGAATCACTTGGTAGCCGAGTGGAAAAGCACGAAAAAGTACATCCCCACCGTATGCGGATGCATGCAGGAACGGCACTACCAACAGCTGCCAGAATACAAAACAACCACGGACAACGTATCCAGGTCGACAAGTGTTCATGAGCGTCTGACACCGGCGGCCACTGCTGCCGCGTATTCACCCAAGCCTCGCCATTCACGAGCTTGTGGACTCACTTTTCAGCTTTAGTCTATTAGTCCCTCCACATTTGGAAGGGTTGACACTCGGTCTCTGACTATGTCCCAGAACTGCGTGCGGGCGCACGCCCCATGATCGCCAGGCTTCAACCTAACTTAGCTTCTGTTGAATCAGGAGATGAGCCGGCAGTACTGCCATCCCAGCCTGAGGCCCAGGCTAGCGCATACTCTATGCAAAACGTCGCCGTGAATGAGGTTCGACCTTCGTCCCCGAAGCCATCAGTTTTGCAACAGCGACCTTTCGGTGCTAAGGCGACTGCAAGTCTCTGCGGAGGTCGCGTCCTTCAATACACATCAAGGTTCGAGCAAGCACTACGAAGGTGCTGTGTTGGCCTACGGCTTCTCGCCCATTCAACTGAGGGGCGCGCTCCAAACAGGATGTCCAGAAGCCCTTCATTGAGATCTGAGCATATTGTCGCCTTGCTGCTGCAACCCCATAACCAGCATCGAGCGCGTGCAGAGCTGTCTTGCACTGCACTTGCTCGTATCTGTGCTCGCTCTGGGCTTTGCACACAACGATCCAGCGCCGCTCGGAAGGCTGTATTGGCAGCATAGAGCTCTCTGCCCAAGCCTGGCCTGCCCGAGGCGTCGCAATCCGCCGCTTGCACGTCTGTGGATGTGTGAGGTGCCGATATATGAAAACAGTTGCTCGTTTTGCCTACGACATCCTACGACTGAATCCGAGCCTAACGCATCCTAGGCGTGTATGGAATATCGCATGCGCAGGCAAGGGAACCAGTACCTCGAACGATGTAGCTCGCCGACCCTGATACATCCACTTGGCCGTGAATGCCGGGCGCCGCCAAGGGAAGTCCCCATCGCAAGAAACAACTGACTTGGGTTCTTTGCAAAGACGTCTTCAAATGCCTTCGGCATAAATGAGAATGCCCGCAGCTGGAAGTGTCGCCCCTCCGTGAAGGATAAGCAATGATTATGATACGCGTTAACATTCTCTCACGTCCCGGCGTGACATACCCTGGGTGATGATGGATGCAGAGAGGTTTGTTGATGTTGTTGACGCCGCTGTTCATGACCATTGCGGGGGTGGTGTAACTGGTGGCAATGATGACACGACGATGAAGAGCGTCTTCCAGGCACTGCAACACCGCGGACTCACTGCGGCAATTGGCAAGGCCCGGCAAGGCTTGACTTGGCTTGGCCGCCTCAATCTGCTCTGACCCGTGAAGAGCATTGCAACCTGCATCTGCGTGGCGCAGCTATGAGCTTGCAGCTTCCAGAAACCGACTCTTGGTAGGATGCCTTCGGTGCTGAGACGAGTACTCTGTGGCCTCGCCCAGACGATGCACCTGTCGAGATGCGATGATCCGAGGCTCCCAAAACGGCATTCTGCAAGGCCGGCCTTTCCTGCGACAGGCATCCTCGGGCTGGGCCAACAACACATGCGCATTGCTCCCACCAAATCCGAAGGAAGATAAGCCTGGCAATAGTCTCGCACTTTCGGCGGCTGTGAACATGTCCCAAGACGTCTTCACATGCCCTCATCGAGTTGGACTTGGCCTTGCCTGACGTATGGCACCACCCAGCCCTCACCCTAGCGTAAATCCAACACCAACATCTTAACCCACTTTAGGAACACATGCGCATCTCAGTCTCTAGGTGCCATACACCCCAGTAGGCAAGGAGTTCCTTACAGACTTTGGTTCAGGGTCTTCTTAATCTTATTTTAACCGTCTTCAATTGTCCTAGATAGTTCTCCGGATCTAATCATTTTGTTTCGTATCTGTTCGAGCACTTTTCCCGCTAACTGCTTGTCGTAGTGTTCGGGAACGGCTATAGAGCTCACATCCTTGACAAGTGAATGCACCATCCTCAACTGTCTTCCCACCGCTTTAGCTGTTATGTATTCACGACACCGATTGCAAATCAAGAAACACGACTACATTCTTGGAATTCGTGGTGGGCAACTTCTTCTGAGATACAATTGTGATATTTCTCTACACCGTTTTGCACAGAAGTTCCATCCTTAAGGCTGTGGGGTCATTGGTTCTGGATTTATCTAAGCCTTCAGCAAAGAAAAATACCAATTGAATATAACAGCGAGAATGTGCACCAACTCAGTATGAACGAGCGTCTGAAACAGCATATACCGATCGCTTTCTTACATAGTAATACGGATATCTGTTTCACTGCATGGCCCAAGACCAACTGACATGTCGTCTACTTTTACTGGCATTATTGCTAAGGTACGCATCTTGTCACATAGTGAGAGATGAGGAACATGTGCATATGGACAACCTTAAGCTTTCATGAAATGCGAAACGAATTCTGGTTTCCACACTTGTGTAGTGTGCTCATCAAAGGTTGTGTAGAATACTGCCGGGCTAGGTGCAGGTTTCACGGCCTAGTGTGTAGTCCAAACTGCGAATTGCCTTCGTAGCCTGTCATGGTACTGCTCATTCCCTGGAAGCTTTTCAAGTCTGCTACTTCCTTCTCTAAATTCTGACTTCTGTCGCTGGCTTCTTCTGGAGCTATCTTTCTCCGTTTCTGTTTCCATCCCGTGTCGTCTATTTCCACATCACCTGATTGAATAGCCGCTTCAAATTTTGCGTTTGTTCTGAACATGTTTTGACGATGTAGGGTAACACTGCGACCAAGGCGGAAGCTACAATCTTCAACGGTGTTAATCACTACGTCACTGCAACCCTATCTTTATTGGTTCTTGTCTTTGTCGCTTTGTGCAGCGTGTTACACATGCATCTACAAGGCAAACAATCTCATCCATCTTTGGTCAGTTGAAAGCCACCATCGTGTTTTACCATTATCTTCTTCTACGGGCGATGATATTCTAGCAGACTTCTTTTTCCTTCAGTTTTCAGTACTGTAGAGTACCCCTACAGATTTCCAATAGTCATTAGCGACACCACTCACGAAATCGATCCTTAATCATCACCTGTCCCATTTCTTCTAAGTCGTCAACGGCTTCAAACAACATATCATCCTTCATTATCACCATATAATCTGTAACAGAATGGAAGATAGCCCTGCAGTGAAACCGATAGAAATACCATAAATACAGGTTTGTACAGAAACAGTAAATGTGATATGATGCCAAGACTACCCAACCGAATGTTGTAAGTGGCATCTTCAACTGATGGCACAACAGAACTAATTCTAAAATTGATCTTACAAATCTACCGAGGATCAGCTGAACGGATATGCATCCTTTCAACTGCTGTTCATGCTGAAGACACTTGGGCGGCAGTCAAGAAATGCATAATCGACGCGATGAAGGCAGACGCAGAAAAACTACGATCCTATTGCACTGAAGAAGGTCATAGACACTTACGATCAAATAGACAATGTTCAGAAAGAAGAACAAACAAACAGATCTGCGTAGCAGTCTGTTAATCAGTGGTGGGCGAGTTCAACGACGATCCGAAATTCGTAAGATACTACAAGTTGCTAAGCTACATGGGTTGTTCACGAGAGGTCGTCATAGTGCATCCAATATAATTTATCAACTGGGACATCTTTTGTGTTGGCGCATGTTGGCGCGAATCATTTGACTCAACGCATCCGCATTATTCATGGTCAGTAACGAAGTCAATGCATGTTTGAAGCGCATTACCCTAGAACCCATGAAACATCCATAGTGCACAGAACAGCATGAAAAAACCTCTTGAAGTAAGTGGACGAATCTTCCAACATGTAATTTTCTATAAGTCTATCGAGTAGCATGGTAGCTAGCGAATCACAAACACAATTTTATAGAAGATCTAGATAAGAAGGCATCTTCGAACTTGTCAATCATGACAACAGATGAAGCATCAAGCCGTTTCCGAACAGAGATGCAGAATTCTTGAAGTGCAACAGACGATGATCTTTCTCATAGGGCATTGCAGGAGGCGGGAGCAGAGGAGGAACACGTTCATCGGCGAGACCAGAAATGTTATGCACACCTATCGCAGAGAATTTTCATGATGATGTTTTTGATGCAAAACATATTACACGAGAGAAGGAGTTCTACAAAGAGCAGAAGAAACACGCCAAGCGAATCAGCAAGCAATAACTCAAGCAAATCAGCAACATACAGATCAATGAAACCGGTAAGGAGAAGGTAGATCAAGAACAATCGGGAGCGGAGCAACAGTATATGGCGGGCGGGGTCAGCCCTCATAGGGTGACGCAGCCATCAGAAGAACTAAAAGACAGTCTCTTTCAGGGCTTCTGCGTACAGCGATTGCACCAAACATAAGGATGAAGAGAAAGACAACGATACAGAACCCGACGCAAGAACAGCGAACATTGGAAGTCCCATAAAGCTACTGCTTTCCATAATCCTCCAAACTTCCGTAAGAGACACCAACCAACGATTCCCGATGTTGATAATGTCGGATATCAAATCATAAGAACAAGCCAACATTAACAGTTTGAGTTCGTCTGGGTTCGGAGGCGATTGACGGAGCCCAGCGGATGCGAAGTTGGCACGCTGGCTTAGTTCGTGTGTACAGTGTGTGGCAGAGCCGGATCATTCACCAACTCCAGGGTTCGTCAATGATGCAAGTTTGAGCACAAACCACAAGACAACACTCACAGGCCTGATAAGAGCTTTTCGTTCGGCGATGCAGCGAGCTGTGTCGCCTTAGCAGCAGCAGAGGCAATCAATTCAATCCGAGGAAGCAAATGGAAGCCCCTTCGGGCTGACACGTGCGACCTGATCTGCGCCTACTCACGACACATGTACAGAATTGTCTACAGCCTGGGCAATGCTGGGAGGAGAGGAGTCACGGTCGCAAGCGCCTAGAGCCGCTTCAAGAGTCGCCAAGGAAACCTCCGACATCTTCCGAGCAAGGCGCTTGTGTGGGAATAGCCAGGCCAACCAATTCGATGTGCGGGTTGAGCTCGGCGAAATGCAAGTTAGCAGGAACTTTGCCGTTGTTCAGGCAGGCAATCACCTGCAAGTCAAATCGCAAAAATGGAATGGGAGGGCACGAAGCACGTCCATTACCTTGGCAGCACCGGCGAACCCAGCAGCAGCCTGGCGAAACGGTGTCTCGTCCCGTATATGATCCTGTGACTCCAAGTCACCTCGAGGTGCCCAAGATTGGTCTTCCCTGCAGCCAACCACAGCGGATCCTAGCACAGCGTTGAGCCTTTGAGTGTGGACTAGCTGCCGTGGGCTAGCTAGCGGCTAGCTGGACTCTAGCTCCCCTGCTGTAAGCGTTCGGAAATGCCCGGCCTCGGCTTTGGAGGTCCCCAGCACCGCCGCCAGGGCTCCTGCCTTCAACAAAGTGCGGAAACAGAGACTCCCACCGCACGTTCTTAGCCCATCCTCGATGGGATCACCGAGCGCCGTCCCAGTGCCATGGCATTCCACCATGCCCACGGCAACTGCAGGCACGCAGGCCATCCTTTGGCGGATAATGCGACAACATGTGCTCCAGAACCGGCGAACCTTGAGTTCACCACGACAGGGCATCCAAGATAACCTCAGCTTCTTCTCAATTCAGACGAATGAAAATCTGGGCCCACAGGCAGAGTTCAATGGAGGTGTGATCTAGTTCAAAGATGCTTAAAATTGAAGGCATGACATACCTGAACCTGCCGTCGGGAGGATCGCAAAGGGACCAGCACAACCCACAGAAAGGTTCATGCTGCGCAAAAATGACCCTATGGCCATGAAATAACATGGATGCGCTCGCGCACTCAGATTGCAGCGTCTTGCTGTGAATGTCGGTTGGGTGCCGTGAGCGTTGCACTTCGCCCATCCTGGCCCCAAGCATATGCTTGGGGCGAGAGTCAAGGGAACAAATAGACGGAGAGCATGACAGGAAGAGAGAGAGAGAGAGAGAGCTTGAAGTCCCAAAGCCAGAGAAGGACACGCACGGGCTCGAACCGGGTTGCTCACACATTGGCATGAGTGGCCTGGTTGATAGCAGCGGCGCAAAGGAGCACCTTGATCGATGTATAGACTCCGCCACACTTCATGCTGAGTCACTCGATAGCCAGGATCCAAGCCGTGCCAGTCCAGGATGCGTGCTCATCTATTGTAAGCACAGCAGCCTCCCGCGCCACAAGTTCCACTTCACATGGGTTGATCGGCAAGTGAACGACGACGTCCACTTCACTGCGCTGAGTCTGAGACTCCACAGCCTTCGCCCCTGGGACAGACTGACTTGTAGTGTGTTGTGACCACCAGGCGGTGTGACACCCAAGGCTCTCCCGAAATTTCTCTAGCTTCTCACACTCACACAATAAGAACTTAAACAAGAGCGTGTCGACGAGATGATACCACAGACTCAACAAGCGCACACACACACACACATGCATCTGCACACATATATACTGTACATAGACGTACACATAGCCAACATACAGGTTCATATACATACATGCATACATACATACATATCTCCATACAAAGGCACATTCACAGACATACAGACACACAGACATATATGCATACATCACCCAAAACACAATACAATATCATCCAGTACAGTACAATACAAGACAAGACAAGACAAAACAAAACAGCACACACATATTCTACACTACGCTGTAATACAATAAAGGCACCACACTGCGATGCAATACAGTCATATGTACATAGATATGAGACATACATTGATAATCCCGGGGGTATCTTATCTCTACTGTCACTTTTGAGGGACCTTGCTCTGGCTCCTGCTCGGGCTCTTGCTCCTGCGCTGGCTTTTGCTTCTGCTCCTGCTGCGTCTCTTGCAATCGCTCCTGTGCTTGGTCTTGCTCCTCTTCTTGCTGCTGCTCCGGCTCTCCCCCCTGCTCTTGCTCTTACTCTTGCTGTTACTGCTGCTCTTGCTGTTGCTGGTGCTCTTGCTCCTGCTCTTGCCGGTGCTCCTTCCCCACACGGATCAAAATGGCGAGGTCATGGCACAGGCTTGACACGAGCAATGCGAGCAGCTCGCTGAACGAGCCGCATCAGGATTTAGGGCTCAGGGTTTTGGGTTTAGGGCTTCAGGCTTTGGGGTTTTCTCGTTCGGGGTTGGACTGTGCAAAGATAAGATCAATCCTGTGAATTTGACAGAGTCAATGTCACTGACACGGACTTAAACGGAGTTATAACTTTGAATGTAATTTATTAGAATGGGGTCTTGGGGTTTGTATAGTACGCCACAGTACAACTATAATCAAGAAACTAATGTCAGAAATCCGCATGAAATGGCACACCAAAAGCCATGCAGTCGGGCACTCCTTTTTGCATGGTGGATTGGTGTGGCTGCCGACTCCCGGGAGAATCCCTTCGTTCAAAGATCCGAACATCATACACCAAAACTGGGGGGGTCCCGTCACTCAGGGCCCACGGCACCTGGTGTTCGGGGTCTCAATCTAGGCCCTCCCTGACCAATCCGCCTCGAAGTTC
Organism: Symbiodinium sp. CCMP2592; assembly: GCA_905221615.1. NCBI lineage: Eukaryota > Dinophyceae > Suessiales > Symbiodiniaceae > Symbiodinium > Symbiodinium sp. CCMP2592. The sequence continues at coordinate 166,428 of CAJNDT010006244.1, forward strand.
GTGCTGCAAGCATTTTTGCATGCTGTCTCGACTTGTTGTCTCTCGGTGCTTGCACACACACTGCTGGCTGTGCTTCGAACCCTAGCACCCCCACGCATCCGCAGATGTGTCGTTGATGTTACCCTGCTATGTCGAGTTCACTCTTGTTTGCGTGAAAGAGATGTTTATGCCCGGAACCACTTGCAATCAGGGGGCTGTTCCCCTCTTTCTGTTGCCACCGGCCTTTGGATTTGGGCCTAGGAGGCAGCACGCACAACAGCGAGGCAGCACGCGTGCCCGAGACAGCACGTTTGCAGATGATCTAGCGACAGCCAGGGCACACAGCCAGCCTTCTCAACCTGTGAAACCATTTGCACTCGGTGCTGGTCTCCATTCCTGCGCTGCGCAGGTGGCTGGCCTGCTGCATGCCACCTCGTCGTCTGAGCGTCGTCTCGGCGTGCGCGCGCTTGCACTGTGCGGAAGCGCGTCTTCCGAGGCAGCACGCAGTCGCCACAATCGAGGCAGCACGCATAAAATCAAGAGTGGCTTCGCGAAAGGATGGTTTAAGGGATTGCGCGGCCTTGCAAGGATAATTGCATTCCACCTCAGTAATTTGCTGTCGGATGTTTGCTAGCACACATCGGGCCCCAATCGGGTCAGGCGACACGCAGACAAATGAAACAGCACGCAATCACCGAGACAGCACGCTCGGGTCCGCAACGGATGTGAGGCAGCACGCAGAACAGGCGGGTATGCCTGAGGCAGCACGTTCACCTCAATCTCAACACGCAGGCCCCGCCTGTCCTTTTAAAATGATCAACTGCAGAGGAACGGAAATCCAGGCCTCGACTGGTTTTGAAGCTGGTTCGTGGACCCAAGCTCTCAAAGCAACAGCAATGTTTTCACAGGCTGAAAACATGTAGGCAGAGACAGAGAAACTGCATGGCAAGGAAAGACATGTTCATCACATCTGCAGATGCATGGGGGTGCTAGGGTTCGAAGCACAGCCAACACTGCGTGTGCAAGCACCGAGAGACAACAAGTCGAGACAGCATGCAAAAATGCTTGCAGCACGAACTTCGAGGCGGATTGGTCAGGGAGGGCCTAGACTCAAAATCAGGCACCGGGACTGTGCCGTCCAGAAAGAAGCCTGTACAGGAGGCAGCCACCACCTCACCGGGCGGCCTGCGCGGGCCCATGGGTGAGGTCGCTTGGGTCATCGAATATGCGACCCTCCAGAATCGAACGAATGAGAGCAAAATGTGTGAGCACGGGTTCAACCGGCAAACAGAGAGAGGGTGTGAAACCTTGAAAGTCCGGGTGAGCCGGTTTGTCTGCCCACGTGTTGAAGTCGCGCTTCACGTGCGAGGGGGCAAGCTGCATGCCGTGTTGATGCAGCTGAAGCAAGATCTCCATGAGGATGACCGAGGTGGGCATCTTCTTGGACTTGTCGTTGAGAAGCGAGTATATATTCCCTTGGTTGTCACTAACATTCACTAACCAGAGGGAGCCGCAGGTTCGGGATGAAGGCAGGCGCCTTGTCCATGAGGAAGTGAGCAAGGACCAAAGTGCCGAACATCTCCAAGGCAGCGATGCATTTCTTAGGGCACCATTTGTCGAAGGCCCAGGGATGCTTCTCCGCCGTGATCTGGTAATGGAACCAGAAGACTTCCGACTTGGAGGGGGGTCCACGTTGGAGAGCCATCCGCCAACATAGGCAATGCCATCATCGGAGGCACTAGCGTCACTAGCTCCCGATCAAATGGCAAGCGGGGCATACGGCGAAGCTTGCCGAAATCGCCGTTCAAAGAGAGAGAGAGAGAGAGAGAGAGAGAGAGAGAGATATAGAGAAGAAGAAGAGCGGCCCGTGCAGAAGGAGCTTGCTTGGGCGACCCGCTGTCAAACAGGCCTTCTTCCAGGCCCAAAACGGTTGGAGAAAAGGCTTGGTCACGGGGCAGGCAGTGGTAAAGCCCACTGAAACCTACCCAAGGCACCAGCAATCTGGGGGGCAGACGTGACCTTGCCACTCTTGAGCTCTTCGAGGATACCAATGACAAGCAGATGCTTGTCTCGGGCCAGGTCGATGACGAACCCTAGCCAGGTATTGACCTCAGCTAGTAGGGCCTACTAGTAGGGTCTTCTTCCAGCTCAGGGGCGTTCCCAGAGCTAGCAACAAGAGGCAGATGGACGTCGCCAACAGAGGGCCAGTCGACTTCAGGGAAGACTGCATAGACGATTCGCAGAAGAATGGCAGCGAGTCGGCCCCAGTACAATTGGGCACTCGCCATGCCATAAGTGCCCACGGTGTTTACCCACCATTCGTCACCGAGCTGGGCCACTTGGTGACGCCATTCCTGGGGAAGGATCTTGATGCGTCTGTGTGCCTTAGTGACATCAGCCTTAAGTAGGACCCACTCGTTAGTGGGGCCTGGGAATTCCCAGGGCCGGCCCAACCCTGCGCTGGGGTCCGCCAAGAAAGGGAACCGATTGGCCAGAAAACTTATCACGAGCAGCCGTCCCCGGTTGCACTGTAGCAACCCAAGGGAGCATGCGCACCAGTGAGGTGGCGATTTCCTTCAGCATTGATTCGGGGCGGCGGATGCCCGAGAAGTCCTGTATCGCTGTCTTGGGGTGTTCCGAGTGAACACACATCTTGCCATTCCAGTCCCAAAGGGGGAGGTTGGCCACTGCCCGTGTAGGGCGGCTGGTACCAAACCCGAAGTGACAAAGGTCAACATGGAACGAAAGCGAAAGATCCCTGGTCCAGTCTCTGAGCGCCGGAGTGGTCCAGACCGACGAGCAGCGTCTCCTGGAAGGGGAGGTGGCGCACCTCGCAGGGTCCTCAGCAAGTTCCAGGAAGCAAAGGCATTGCAGTTCTTCGTGGCCTTGAAAGCCAGCCAAGAAAGCAGAAGAAACCTCAATAGCAGAAGACTTCCCCATCAGTCTCCTCCAGAGCATCTACTGGGAGGGCTTCCACACCCACCCCGTGAAGGAAATCGCAGAAATCTTCCCCTGAACCGCTGCAATACAAAGTGCACCATACAGGGGGTCATCCAGGAGGCCCTTGCCGTTCGGTTTTCTTGTGGAGTCAAACGCAACTACTCTCGGTGAGAGTTCTGGGGCCTGCGCGTGCAAGAGAGATTCCAGAGAATAAGTATCATCTCTGCTTGCGAAGGGCAAGACAATGGCACCTCCAGGTACCTCAGCGGAAGGTGATTCTGGAGACCATTTGAGGCGTTCAACCAGGCGCCCGGGGACTTCACGGATCCATTCCGGTGCTATTGCCAGGGCGCCAGGATAAGGATCCTGCGAGTGCCCACTGTCGGCCGGCCCCTTCGCCGTCTGTGCTGCCACAGTAGGCTGAAGTTGGACACGAGTCCTTTTGGGGATCGTGACCTCGCCCGTTTTCTGGCTGTTTCAGGGCCGAGGGCGCCTGACAGCGGGAGAGGACCCAGTGTCCTCTCCAAGCAGCACTCTTGCCCTCTTTTTTTTTTTCCCTTGGCGAGGCCTTTCAGGAAGGACTTGCCCTTCTCACCCCTCGCAGTGCTTTTGGACCCTTCTCCCCACACCTGGGGACCCTTTCGTAAACTTCGCGGGTCCAGAACAGAGCATCCGAGCGGAGCTCAAGCATCGATTCCTTGAGAGACTTGCCTTCGAAGACAAGGTTGTGGATCGAGCTCCAGGCGTTTCTTTCTGCATAAAGCAGGGTCTTCTCAGAGGGATGGGGTGCCCGACCTGCGATGTCAGGACCCCAGAACCAATCATACCAGTCATCGATCCAGATGTCGTGTCGTGGTGGGGAGCTTCCGTTCTTCCTCCTCCCCTTCCTTGTCCCAGCCATCGACCGTGATCTTACGTCTGGTCTTGAACGGTTTCTCCTCCAGCTCAGGGAAGGCACTTACGACTTGGCGTTGATGAAACCCAGCTCCCCTTTGGAGCAGAAGCAGAACGCTCCCGTGTGCCTCCAGCTTAAGCTTGGGCAAGCCCATCTCTTTGGTCCATTCAGTGAGAAGCTGCTGTCTGTCACAGAGGACTTCCAGTCCCGAGCGCTCTGATGCCCCTTGACCCGGGGTAATGCGCGAGCGAGGTGCATAGATGTTCTTGGTTATGTCCTTTGCCGCCTTGACTGCCTGGAACAGACGCATGGCAGTGAAAGCACTGCTGTGCTCCGTGAAGCCGTTGGTTCCAGGGTCGAAACCTAGGGTCCTGGGGCCATTGGTTCTGGCCGCAGCTGCATCGTCCCAGCGGTCTGCAATGTCCTCGAGGGTGATGTAGCCATCCTTGGCAATGGCAGCTTGCACCGAGTAGGGGATCTGCTTCCTAGCGAAAAGAGTCGCCACTTCAGAGTGGAGACTCCCAACGTCCTGAGAGTACCCATCCGGGATCGCCTCCGGGGGCTTCGCCATGGGTAGAGTGGGCGGGCGAAATTTTCAAAGGACCCACGGTCCGAAATCTTGGGCCAAAATGGCATAAGCCATTTTGGCAGACGTCTCCTGACATAACCCCTGCAAACCGGCAAGCTCTCGCAAGTAGTTATTCTTCCGACCGTATGGCAAATTGAGTCATGTTCTAGAATCTCCAGCGCAAAGCTCAAAACCTGAGGCTCCAAAGACGCGTCTCGGCGTACGTTCGCTGCTTTTCCAGAGTTAGGATCATGCCATACTTGGCATCGTCATAGTTAAGGATACTTCCAGGCCATCGAGCTCTACCCAGAAGCCTACAGAAGCCATCATCGCAGCCCTTATAAGACAATTCAATATGTAAAGCCGACGCAAAGACCATGGTACAGAGGAGTTTGAAACCATTCTGCCTGACGTAGCCGTCTGCGGTTGAGTTGAAGGTCTTGCAACGGCCGGTTGACCTCAAGTCCATGCTTCGAACACTGCTCGTGTCATCAGACTCTGAGCGCATCGTAGGTTTGCTGGGCATTGATGGGCATAAGTCTAGATCGCATGGGACTGTCTTCGCGGCAGCAAAGTCGTTATTGCAGATCCGAGTTGGCCCTCCAAAAGGAACACGCTGCAACATGCCTGGAGAAACCCTCTCCGATTTTAGAACGATTTCGTGGTTTGGGAATGACTGCATACGTACCTTGACACGGCGCTCTCGCTGATTAGAGTGCCGGGCTTTCTATCTTCGCTGAGTGTCATTGATAAAGGGATGAGGGAAGACGTTACCAGAAGGCTGAAGGTTTCAGTAAGAGATGTTCTCGGTGTGCCCAAGCATGGAGTGAGCTTCCTGGCCAAGGGATCCATCGACTGGAGGTCACAAGCGACAGCGACAGGCTTCCCTTGCATCCATCCCCGAACAACCTTGTGGCCTCTTTAACACGGGAGAGGTGACCACACTCAGTCAGTCGCGAACCGTCTGTGCAGGCTCAGAGCATCGCGAAAGCATCCCCGCAGCATGCCGCAGTTGCATGGGTTTTGGGCCCAGCCTGCGGATCCACCATCTACTTCCAGGCTTTGCTTGGAATCGCGACCACTGGGTCCACGGCAGAAGCTCACACCCTGCTGCAACCTCGATAAATTGTGTCCGAATCTGCCAGGACATGCCATTTTCGAACACACGAATACCGACAAATGCTGGCCGCCACTCGGTTGCAACACACGGGCAGTCTACAGCTGTGGTCGCTGCAGCTATGTGAAAGAAATAGACACACAAAGGGTTGCTGTGATTCCTGCAGACTCCCGGATGCGCCGGCGAGATGCTCGACCTTTCTTGGCTGTTCATGCGATCAGCCAGATTGGAACAAGCTTCTGCCACTACGGAACTGAGATGGATCAGAAAAGATGGCGCTAAGAGTTAAACAGTCACCATTGCCGTCAGACACCCCAGCTTCTGCATATCCGCCAAAGAAAACTTGTGCATCATCGTCATCACCACCACCATCAGTGCCAGCATCATCATACTATTAGTGTCCGCCGAGATCGGCGGCCTGGGGCGTCTTGATCTGGATCAACGGGACCATGAAATGAAATGGCATAGACCTGCCCCCCCTCCCCCCCCCAGGCACCACCAACTTGTTTTCGCTTGCTTCATTTTTGAGGGGTCCGGCCCCTTCCTTCGCGACTCCCGGGAGTGTTTTTCTACAGATACGGTTTCACAACCCCCCTCACCGCCCCTCTTCCTCCACCTCCCTCACTGTTTTTTGCGCTCAGATTCCATCTCTCCCCCCTCCTGCTTGTCTCCTTCATCCTCTTTCTTCTCTCGAAAGTCTTTGTTTGCCTTGATCAGCTAATGTTTGTCTCCCCCCCTCCCCCTGCGCTGACAAACGGCTGCGGACACCTCTGACCCCGGGACCGTTCCCGAGGAGGCTCTCGCGCCACCAGTACAGTAGCGGTTAAAAACATTATCCTTACCTTACCTGTAGCATTGTTGAGTCGTTGCTCCCCGTCCTCTCTCTGCTGCTAGTCATTTCTTCCGCAGCAGCAGCAGCCCGGTATCATCGATGGCATCGTCATCTTATCCAGCACCCCCGTCGTCGACTCGTTCACAACATCATCACGACATCATGGTTAGCGACTAGGATCCAGATTGTCAGCACCACTATGACGAATCGACTGCCATCAACATCATCATTCTTGTCATCGCTGCCGTCATCAGCAGCCCAACGACTATCTTCATGTGCATCTTCACCATCATCATCAGCGGCGTCAGAACGATCGGTGGCATTCTCAACAACTCTCCAAGTTTAACATTGACATTGCCCTCACCATCCAGGCTGCTGCTGCTGCTGATGATGATGGTCTTTGCCAAGCCATGAAGGACGTGGTCGCCATCATCATCACCACACTACCGCCACCACAGCGAAAGCGGCTTCCGATGTTGAGGCTGAGTATCAGAATCACAGGTACACCTGCAGCACTTCTTCGTCATCAGCCAAAATCTCATCACCGTTATCATGATTGCCACCATCACCGACACAGGCACAACTGCAATCCATATTGTCCAAGTCAGATCTCAGCCATAGCCATCACCAAGGTCTTCTTGCTCAGCAGGCATGCCAAGTTGAGCAGAACAAGTTCGATCAAGATTGTTGCGAGAGTGACTGGTATGCTGGTATCTGATGGTGGTCATGATGTGGGTGACCATGATGATGGTCATCTCAGCAGTTTCACCCTCTTCACCATCATCCTCGTCAGCATGACCATGTATCAGCAACAGATACTCATCGGCATCGCTGTCACCAACATCTTCAGTGCAGGAGAAGCACGGTCAGGCACCATCACCGCCAACAGCTTCTGGGGATAGATTTGCATGAGGTGACTGACACCGCCTGAAGCAGCTGGACGCTGCAGCTGCGCCGATGCTGCTGAGAGAGCTGTCAGCGAAGATGAACCTGCAGAGGGCAGAGAGCTTCTTGAAGAAGCTTTCTGTCCGTTCAAACGGCATTCCTACTTGTTAGGCGAAAGTGCTTAGGGTTGGGCTAGCTACCGACCTCAACTGCCGCGCCGTTTCCCACGTGACTGGTTTTGCACAACATTCAAACGCCCAGCGGGGGGCGGGGCACACGCAGTGTCGATCGTCATACTGGGCCCGCGAAGACCCAGCGAGAACGATATACGATTTGCAGCCAGAGCTGCAGCGACCCCAGTACCTGCATCCATATCAATGTTGACACCTTAAAGAATCTCTGTCACTGTTGAGGCCCGACACGGCCTGCAAATACGCTGGTCGGGCCGTGCTCCTGGCTGAACGACCAGCTGTACCAGTCCTTGCAAGATCTTGCATCTGCAGTGTCTGCATATGTTCCACAAGTGACTGTATGATCCCTCTCCTGGTTGCTTACTGCGGCAAACACCCCGTACGGGGCTCCGAGCAACGTTCCCTGCTCAGGTTTATCGATGCACAAGAAGGTTTCGAAAGCTTTGCTACCTTGTCATGTCCAGACTGGGCCAGGGCTTCGTAGCTTGTGCGCAGCCTGACGAGATAAACGGCTCTCTCCTTTGCCCATCTTGCTGCCATCTGAGCTGCATGCAGCAGTCGTTGCTGCGGATCCATGGCCTCACTGCTGTTAGTGACTTTGGGGTATTCCTGCACCCCCTCGAAGCCCTTGCCACCCCCACGCTTCACTTATTGCACTTCAACCGCATACCGACTTTACGCCTTTTGTTCGGGAAATTCTCTGACGAGCTTCTCTGGGACCCGTGAGCCTCCGTTGTTGAACATATGGTCTAGTGGGTCTAGTGTGCGCAATGAACCCTTGCTCTGGATGTCGCTTTCGAAACCTAGGAATTTTCTGCTCTTGCCCAGAGGGCTGCTTTACGTTTCGAGGCGCCAAGCGGAAAGTGAGTCATGTGGCCATGTGGCAAGTGGACTCATTGGAACTTAATTCTGATTTGATTTGTCACTGTCTATCACCTTCATGATGATTGCAAGCCACCACATTTGACTAGACACAGGCACTGTATCGTGGTCTTTCGCCGCGCATTCAGCCGCAAGCGCCTTGGGACTGCATAGGTACAGCTACAGGGCCCAATGCAAAGTAGCAAACCGCAAAGTGGTCGAACATTTCACGCGTCAAGAAGACGAAGCATCTTCTTTCAAGAGAACCTCTGCATACTATAGTCCATCAAGAATGCCTGAAATTGGCAGAACATCAGGATGTAATAATAGACGAGGTTGCATGCAAGAATTGGAGTTAGGCCCGCCGGCCTGTGCTTCCGCTGACTGAAGGCCTCGAACAAAAAGAGACCGAGCTGAGCGGATTTAAGTTGAGAGCGCTTGGCCAGGCACCAAAGAAAGATGCATCGAAAAGGTCTGCCCCTTCGAGAAAACTACCGTGACGAGCACCTCCGATCACGGAAAGAATCGAACGTAGGCGAAGGCTTCGCAACCAAACAACCCGAGCTTCTCACCAGGGATCTCGGCATCAGCCCAATCCCACCTCCCAAAGACGGCTGCAAACTCTACAATGTAGAATCTGACTGTGGCTCCCTGCCTACGGATAGGAACTTCCTGAACATCATCCACCTCTTGCTGGGAAACAAAAACTAAGGTACCATGTCTAGCATTGACAGGCCATGCCTCTGTTTGCAGTCTTGGCCAAAGCTCCTCACTATGTCGGAGCAATGGCCCAAACCCCAGCAGCCCCGCATGCCCTTGCTTGGTTTGTACCTGCAAGTCGCTCGCCCCAGGCAGCTCACAACTGAAAGCCGAGATGAGGAGATCCGCGGACCCAACCTGTTCAAGTCACTGCGGACCTCTGCTTGCGAACTTCACAACAGCGCACCTCTCAAGAACAGCCAAAACAAAGGAAATGATGCGAAAAGGATGATGCAAGTGGGCAAACCCGAAGGTGGCTTCCTTGTCCCGCAAAACTCTTCGAGACCCTTTTGTCTTTTTCCAACTCTGGTCGCTCGGTCCTGGAGGTTTTCTCGTCTGTTGTGCTCAGGAGGCTCAAGAAGCAATAGAATGACCGCCGGATTCTCTTCCCACTTTTGCCACCCGGCTTGTAAGCAGATGTTTAACACGGTCGCGCTTTCTCGTCCTTCATTCCAGATTGATTGGAGGCTGCATGTAACTTTACCATGGCAGCAAGTTGCTCAAAGCACCTGACGAATGAGCTCGTCTGAAGCAGTGCCGTATCAAGCGGCGATACACAGCCAGTCAAGATGCACATGATGCCACAGAAAGCTTGAGAACACAGCAGGGGTGGCATGCACTTGTGGGGTTGGCTGGGTAAGGATTGAATTGAAGAACCGTTTCTGTGAGGCGGATGCCTCGCCTGCTGTACATGGACTGGCTTCGCAGGTTTGCCAGCGAGTTCTGGAAGGCCTGAAGGCCGCACACAGAAAACGGCCTTTTGAGAGGCCCGGAGGCCCGGCATGGCCCGGCATGGCCCCTCCGCCGAGTGAGGGGCCCTCCACAATCTCGGTCAAGGTAGGGAAGTCGAAGAGGAGCGTCGCCGGAAGTCGCTTTCCGGCAAGATCTGGGGCCAGGACCGCACTAGAAACCGATGAGCTCGAGCACGACTTTGCCTGCTTCCAGCTCCTTCTCCAAGGCGACACTGAAACGCACCGCCTGCGGGCCAGCAGCAAGCATGCATTTGAGACTGTTCGAGTCCGAGTGATGCACCGTCGCTGAGTCGGCACCGAGAGGAGCCGCCTCTGCAAATAGAGGCTTCGCACTACTTCGGTTCGCGGCCAGCTGGTGAGTAGCGTGCCAGTGGCAAGTCTCCGATTGGGATTGCCAGAGTGTCGGCTGCCACTGTCTGTACCAAGCGCAACAGCTCCGAACCTGGCAACATCCCATTCGACTCCGCAAGCCTCCTACAAAAACCGCGAAGGTATTCGGTGGATTTCGCTTGAAATGCACTTGCAAAGACAAAGACGTGCTGAAGCAGGTCGGCAGCACGCTGTTTCCTGCAGCTGGGTGCGCACAGTGCGAGCAGAGGCTTTCAACTCCTGCGAGGGCCCCTCCTTATGAGGAGCTCTTCTCCAGCGTTCTTTCGGTCAGAAGTCGCCTTGCCGAAAAGAGGATGAAGCTTTCGGCGGGCCAGACGATCGCCTGCCTTGACAAAGCTGTCGATTGCACTTCCAGCGGCCTCAAGAAGCGCTCAAGACAAGGCAGTGCAGTCGCAGTCGCTACTTGTAGATGCCTCCGTGAGAGCGGACAAGACCAACCTGGACATTTTCGCTTTCGGAGCGCTGTAAACAAGATAGGCTGGTCTGCATCAAGGACGCCAGGACACCAAGACAAGACCAGGATCACGAAGACCTGGCTCGTGCTAGCTTACTTTGGGAAGCTCTGAGCCTCTCCCTGTGGTTGAGGTGCCGAGTGAAGCAATTCCCATCGCTTGATGTACCCGCCACGTCCTGTTCCACTGGAGCGCTTGGGCTCGGAGACTCCCCCGAGACTCCCTCCCGAGGCTCAGGCAAAAGTCTTCCCAAAACCTGCAAAAAGGATGCCCTCAACACAAACAGCAAGGCTCTGTGCACCTGGCCTCGCGGAAAACCTGGACAGAACGGCAAGCAGATTGCGGCTCTCTTGGGGACTTGTAAACGTCACCAACTTGTCACCAACTCTTGTCCCTGCCTCCGCAAAATTAGTTGTGATGATTCGTTTTTCAACAGGGCCGGGGAAGGTGAGCTGCGAGCCTCATGGGTTCGGAAATCATCCTCGAAGACAGTTGGTGCTGTGATAATCAGGATGGAAGATGCGATGAAGTCTTAGACTGGTAGACACGACTGCGGCCAACGGACACGGTTGTCTGACAGTGTGATTGCACCTATCGGGTCGGGAGGTGACCCAAACTGCGGCCAAAGCTGCTCAGTAATTGAGCTGCGCAGTAATTGAGATGGCATGAACCAAGATTAGCATTTGTTCGATCACTGCATATCATTCTTGGCATGAATGTGTGCAACCGTGCAAGTCATGCCCGTCACGTCAACTCGTTTGCTGAACGTCGATGGTAGATTCCTGTGAGTGCAGGCTGCACATTCGCATGTCGCCTTCACAGGATGTAGCAGAGCTTTGTGATCACGCTGCGGGGGACTGCAACCGCTTCGCCGCTTCGCCCTTCCCCTTGTGGTCGGCTTAAGCTCGTGCTGCTCAGCTTCTTGCCTCCGAGCTCTGTTTCTTTTGTCCAGTACCTTTCAGTCCTCACTCGGATAATCACGTGCCGGAGGAGCAGGTACGGTACTTGGACCCGCTTCACACGATTTGCGTGCTTTGTGGTCCCTGGAGTTAAGAATCTACCATGGTCAGAGTCTCTGTCCAGAGTCTGCAGTCTGATCTGCATCGACAATCACTAATCATGGCCTTTAGCTCTCATATGACACAAAGTATGTAAATATCATACCCCTCGTTGCACAGGTGGGACGTCTTACTTGAGAAGGTCGTTTCCTCCGCAAGAAACGCAAAGGCCTCGCTGCGAGGCATTGCTGACAGGAGATGAAGAGCTTTCTGCAGCCATGCCTGTGGCAAGCGATGTCAGAAGGCAAGACACTTCTCAAAAGATGTGTCTCATCGCGCATCAGAGCATCCAGGCTCGGGCTTCGACGAGAAGCAATGCGAGCACAAACAGCTCGCTATATAGGAGAGCATACCAAGCAGACCTTTCAAAGTCACAGCAGGACATAAGTAGAACTGGCAGCGACAAGGCGAGGAAGACACCCGTTGCGCCAATCTGCTTGCAAACCAAGAGAGGCAATGCAACCAGCAAACCTGGGAAAGTGCTTGCAGCGGCAACTAGGGAGAATGCTGAGTCTATGCCTGCAACAACTCCATGCCCGTGAATTCTGAGGCAGAGTCAAAGCTAGACAAGCCAAGAGGAAACGACTTTTGCCTGGTGGGGACTCCAATACTCTGCGCATGCGTATGTGCCGGTGCTATGCGCTGCCGGACGGCTGCCTGTTGGCTGCATCGCCGGCTCGCGAAGCTGCAAGGAATCGAGGGGAGCCACATATGCATTTGTCACTTAGCACGACTGAGCTACCCTGTACTGGGAACATTGCAAGAAATCACCAGCATGCAATTCTCCCAGAAGTTGCCGATGGAACATCGTATGTCTTGTCACAGTGCAACTCTTGCAGCTTCTGGAAAGCCAACAGGCATACAAACGAAGGCATGTGGCTCTTCGCTGAAGGATACCGACATCTGTGCAAGGGTCATCGGGGTCATCGCCCGTGCTGCTTTTTGACTGCTCAGCGCTTGGTCATCCTCCGTGATTTCTTGGCACCTGTCCTTAGCCCGGATGTCATGGTGAATGCTCAAGCCATCCCAAGCCAAGATCTCAAGATCTGTTTCCAGCGGGGACAAAACTTAGTAGCTGGCACCCGACGCTTTGCCAAATATGCAACCTTGAGTGCAAAGTGAAACCGCTGTGTGAAATTCCGGAGTGCACTATCCGCTGGGACATCGACGACGACTCCGTTGTCTCGCTTTGCTGCTTGTATCTGGGCATGTTCTACAAACACTCCCTAAATATGATGCCGACAAAAGCTTAACAAACTGGCCTGCCATCCGATCTTCTTCAAGACAGCAGGCTCGAAACCCAGCACCAGCTGCTCTCGAAATCCAAACTGCGGAGAGACGTCTACGGCTGAATCCGTCAGAACCAGGCATCGACAAATATCTCATCTTTACAACATAATGCGAGAAGAGCAGTGACCTGTTCGTCATCCGTGTTTGCAATCACGAAGAAGCGCCCGGAGTTCTCCAAGCCAAAAGGGAGGTGTCAACGTGTACGTGATGCACACCAGATCTGCGATGTCCTTGAGCATAAGGAACATCCGCCTTAGCGCCGCCTGCCAAATGACTGCAAACAAAGACACACTGATCAGGAACCATCACCTGTGCAAAACACGCACTGAGCAATACATGCGTGAAGCGCCTACATGCACGACCAATCTGCGGCAGGACATGTACGACATGACTCTGCAGACTTCATAGATGCCCAACAAGGTCCCGTGCGTCTCAGACGTTTCAGAGGGTGGCCAAAGACAAAGGAGAGCGGATTTACGGACATGCCGTGCTCGGCTCGTCTTGATCTGGTCGAAGGAACTCGCTTGCAGTCAATGCATTCATGTTTCGGCGACTGTCGTCGCAGACTTGGTGCTGGAAAGCCAGTTCCAAGTGCTGCAGATTGCTGAAGATGCGGCATTTGCAAGCAGTGAGAGCCGAGGTAAAAGGTGCTCGGAGGCTTTGCTTGATGCAAGTTCACAGAATGTGCTCAGGCGATTTCCCAAACAAGTTGTGCTTTTGTGTGCGGTCTTCATACTCATCTGGCACAACACCAGGCCGTGTGTGCATGCGTCTCAACTTCATAGCATCATGGAAGTACCCTCTGCTCATCTAGCAAGTGATCCCGGGCTTACCTGTAGTCTAACAGGTCGTGCAAGTGTGCATCGAAGCTTCCATGCTGTGACAACCATGTACGGCTAAGCTTCAATGTTCTAACGGAGTCATGTCCACCGATCGCGCTATGTCTGTACTTGCAGGTGCAGAGTGATACGTCCATCACTCCATTCACTTCATATGTTTGCTTCCCACATGACAACGTGTTCTTCCAAGCTGAAGAATAGTCGTTTGCGTGTACGACAATGTCCCGCACAGATGCAGACAAAGACAGACAGAGTCGTGGCAGCCAAAACGACAGACGAAGACAGATACAGTAGCCCGGGAAGCAGTGAGAGTGAGACTGTGTGTGTGTGTGTGCGCGCCCCGTCCCAGTAGACGCAGTCATCGACACGAGTCTTTCCGAAGATCCACAGGCACACACTGGGAGCACACCTGGCAGAAATCATCAGAGAAATCATGATATGCAGAACTGCAGCGAATCTTGGCAAAGACAAAAGCAGCAAGACTTCCCACAGCAAATGCTCGTCCATGATTAAAACTCCCCGACATCTCAACGTCTCAAAGTACGTTTGTAAATTGAACGTCTACGCCCCACTGCAAGTGTTCAAAAAGGGACAAATATGCTTTGCACCTCCGGTGGCTCGATACTGCAGCTACGGGACACACGACATTCCAAAGCAGCGCTCAAAGGGTCTCGCTTCCGTGGAAACTGCTGCCACAGGAGCAGAACAGGTCTTATTTCGCGAGCTGCTGGCAGCCCTCCAGTCGCAGTTTACATGCCTTTACAAAGAACACCGTTCGGAAGCTGTGCCAACCTGATCCCACATTGGTGTCGAGCACTGTGCTGCAAAGCTTCCACTAGACAACATACACTGCTCCCAAGTCCGGAATGTAGGAACACTGTTGATACAGCTTGCGTATTCAGGCTGGTCATGCACAAACACTGAAGTTCTGTGATAAGCTTGTCCAGAACAGTGCCCTGCGGACCTCAGTACCTTTCGCTCCCAACTCTGTGAATGTGCCGTCCGACATGAAGCCAATGTCCTGTGAGTATTGATGCAGGATCTACTCTAATGAATGATGTCATTGACATGAGGCTGAGACAACCGAGCCAAGCTGTATCTCTGCAGGCACCCCAGCCTGCACTACAGCTGGTACAATAATTGAAAGCAGGCCCGACCCAGTGCCTTCTTCCAAGTAAGAGCTTGGAAATCCGCACCCATGTCGTTCGCAGTCTGCGTCGTCGGAGTCTGTGGAAATCAGCGCTGCCATGCGAAGCAGGTCAGACGGGGAGCGCACGGCT
Source organism: Symbiodinium sp. CCMP2592 (assembly GCA_905221615.1). Taxonomy (NCBI): domain Eukaryota; class Dinophyceae; order Suessiales; family Symbiodiniaceae; genus Symbiodinium; species Symbiodinium sp. CCMP2592. The sequence goes on from CAJNDT010006244.1 coordinate 181,516, forward strand.
TTCATGAACATCAAAGTTCTCTCTTCCAGATCACCAACTTTCTCGCCAACCGCCACGATCTTGTCCATATACCACTTGCCTGTCAAGACGGCAGAAGTTTGCAGGCCTAGCTAGTCATACTACATGCTTGACTCTCGATCTAAGCTTGTTGCATTTCTCTGGCTTCAGATACGACCAATACCTGCGGCAGTTGGATGCATGTTACTGGACGCTCACTGAAAGGCTCCGAACGCCTGTCGCTGGAAGGTTCGACTGCCAGCGCAACGACTTCTGTCTTTGGCGGATACGAAGGCAGCCACAGACTCAAAGACTCCCCAACCTTCGACTGTGTGCAGACGATTCATTCTTAGGTCCAGTATCTTGCAGTGCGGTCTGAGGATGTAGCAAAGCTGTCTCGCTGCCAGTCGCTCGGGTCCTGGCCAGCAAGCTTTGCAAGGAGCGTTTCAGAACACACTCTCAAGAACTTACAGCAGGCCCGGCAACTGGGTGATAATACCGCTGGCCGTCCAGAAATCCACCAAAAAGTTGCCGTTGTTGAAGGTGGGCTCTCGCGCAGCTTCGCGAAGCCATCCCTCCTTTGTTGCGGTGGTTTCGAAGGTGGGTTAGGGGAAGCTTGCGATGCAACGTGAGACCATTGCAGACGCAGCACCACCACCAAAACACCAAGCCAATTTGTCTGAAGCGATCCAGGATGTCGAAACCTTGCGTTGGCGACACGTGGATTTGCTCTTCCCGAAACTGTCATAGCAGCCAGACAGCTAGCTGCTACTTGTAGCACTGAGAACCATGGCAGGAGTAAGAGGCCTGCCATGGCGGAACAGCAGGCGAAGCTCATGAGCCTCCACCTTCACAAAGTGAAGTGCTGTGCGGAGAAAACCATTCCTGTCCGACCTGTCTCGCCGACAGGTGCTGTAGCCTCGCTGACCGACGAGGCCTGAACCTGCGGGACTTTGCTACGTCACGGCTGCTCCGCTCAGGCACGAGGGCAGCGGCTTCCGCTTGAACGATCGCCTCTTTGACCTCCGTCCGAGTGCATCGAAGCATCCTGGATGCGAGATGATGCGAGTATTCCGCAACACGAGCGTAGGTCTCGACCGTCATGTCGGCCCAGGAGGGAAAGAGCAGGAATCCAGGGTTGCTTCAATGGAGCTTTCGCGTCGTGTTGAAAACTGAAGGGATTTTGCAAACCAACAGCATCTTCCGACGTTCCCGGCGACGTGGAAAGGTTGAGGTTCGAGATTTAACTGGCCGATCTTGTGGAACTTGACTGACCTTTATTTGCATAATTGAAGTCACCTGCCCTTCTGTCCCGTTTGGGGGCCTTCCGTCGAGTCCTAACCTGTCGAGCTAAAAGAAACTCTTCTGGCCTTGGCTTGCCCTGGCGCGTAGTCGCACCGAAGGTTCTAGGGTTCAGCAGGGCTGAGGCGGCTCCAGGCTTCCATAAAGTTTCGCCTTCTGGCTAACATCTGACGGTTCTGCCGGTTGCTGCTGAGACATTGGAGGAGCGTGATGCGACTTCTGAGAGTGATTCGAGGGTTGAACAGCTCTGGGTATTGCTAAGGATCGAAATCGGTGTCATCCAGAATCCAGACTTCATGTAGCTGATTCCCATGAATAACTCATGATTCCACTGTTGCCTTTTCCAGGGCCTGCCGTGGCGACATGTACCCACGGGGCGGGCGGGGGTGGCACCTCCTCCCCCGAACCTCCGCTCGGTTTCGGGCGTGTGAGTCCCTGCTAGAGTCCTGTCGGTCCTGTCTTCGATTCAGAAACGCCCGCAGCATCCTCGGCTGCACTCGATTCTCCGTGCGGGCGGCAGCACGGTGCTGAGCCATCTGAGAGCTCTGCCCAAAAGAGGTGCGCGGCATCACAAAACCCCCCGCATGATTGGATATGATTGGACAGCCGTCTGATCTTCATTTCGGTCGCTCAAGAAAGTATCATGTACCTTTGAGTCCGCTCCCGCATGGACCCGAAGCCAAACTCGCTTTGATTAAAAGCGACACATGAACCTGAGATCACTTGCACTCTGCTTGACTTGAGCCTACCAGTGTTCCCAGGCCGTTTAGGAGGTCGTCGCAGACTTCCATACAAAGTCCTTATGACTTCTGCTTTGAGCGGGTCATTTTGTTGTTTCGAGCTCAAGTTCTGCCAATGCCCTGGGCTTTGCCCAGAGGCCGAGCACCTCGGGAAGGGGGCCCCTGTAGGCCCACTCTGGGTGGCGGCGGCGCAGATCCCGCAGCAGACGCAGAGCGTAGCCCGGGGGACTGGATTGCCTGTGCTTCCAGCCTGGCATCTAGCTGTACAAGACCCTCTTTGTTAACCTGATGCACACGCAACATGGCCAAGGATGCAAAGATGCCCATCACAACAAACGTACACATGCAGGCAATGCTTGCTCCTAAGGAGGCTTGCATTGGCCAGGAGTGAGATGTGTAAAATGCCGCACAGGCTGCTTGCACTGCACTGGCAAACAAATGGATGCTGTTGATTCCAAACTTTCGTGGCACAACCAGCTGCATGTCATGATCGCTTGCTTGGCAGACTGCTAAGAGCGATGCTGCTGGAAGATAGTGCAGGGCTGAGGGGTTTTGCTGCGCATCCAATTCTGGTGGCAATGACGACTTGTGGCTCTTGACACCAGTGCGGTGCTGCCTTCCCTTATGTCGAAGGAGTGTCCAGTTGTGTCCTGGGCGATCTCGACCAAGCTCATGAGCGAGGCAGCGCATAGCCGACGGAAAGAATCCGAAAAAGAGAAATGCCAGGAAGTGGATAGCTGCTTGATATGTCAAAACGGCAGCCTGAAAGAGGCTAAGCTCGTCCCAATATGGCGCTTCCCGCTCATAGCGACTGTTCAGCAGGTCCAACAGGAAAACGACACCAACTGTAGCATCTGCTACTAAGACAAGCTCCCAAACCAGCCAGAAGGTATGCGGCAGCTCGAGCGATGCAAGCACAGCCGATCGCTTGCCACTGGTGCAACACTGAAGCGAAGGGAAAAGCGAAAGGCAGGCTGCTGCACCTGCAACGAATGGCAACCATGTCCAAGGAGGGTCACCATGCGGAGATGGAAGGATTGGAGCTGCCGTGCTCTCTAGAGCATACTCTGGCTCAGTGAGATCCAGCGGGGGTCGAGTCGGTGCTGGCGTCGCGGGAGGAACATACGGATCGAGAGTTCTGACGAGGAGCATAGCCAAGCGCTTGCTTCTGTGTTGGACATCTGCTTCAGCTTCACATGACCTCAGATCTTTCGGCACAAACAAAGGCAAAGCAAGCATGTGCGTCTGTGAACGATCTGAGCTGACTGCACAGAGACATATATATGTGGCTAAGCTTTGGACACCGTGTATGTTGTCGATGGAGCCAAATTCGTCATGGACAAAGTGCAGCCCCGACTGCTACAAATAGCAGATGTTCGGGGAGGTGTGCTGATGCCAACTGCGGTGACATTACCTGAATCAATCAGCAATCAAGCCCAATGCATGACGACAAACTTTCACCGCATCCATCTCTGCATCAGCTGTGTAAACCAGACCTGAAGCAAATCCTCAAGTCCTCGCAAGCACTGGGCTTGCTACAGCGAATTCTGGTGTTCTTGTCCACTGCTGCCAACATTTCAGCCTGCCATGAGCAGGTTGACTCAACATTTAAGTTTGCCTGTGGGAAAATGCATACTTGTTTATGGGTTTGGTGGCTGTGTGGTATATTATGCATATTCATCAGATATAATATGTATGTATATAAATATATCATATGGCAGCTATGAAAGCTGCGGCTGCCGCTGCTGGCCGCTGCCGGATACGTCCTGCACATCGAAACTGACACTGCTGTGCATGCGAAAATCAGGTGCACAATCACTCATGGTGCCATCACATCACACGGGCAACGACTTTGTTCCCCACCCTCGGTGTGGGGTTGTTAAATTTAAAGTCAGCTAGTACTCCTCGCCCGCTGAAATTACCTCCTGCCCAACCCCACAGACTACCGTGAGAATCCCTGCATTCCCAACCCCACACACTACCGTGAGATTCCCTGGAGTGCCCAATCCCAACTTTGGAATCTGCCGGGGCTTCGCAGCCTCGAGGCTTAACTCATAATGCATCGGACTCGTTTGTCACAGGCAGATTCCACACATACTCTTCTGTCATATTTTGTACAACATCTTGTGCTATACAAACACACTTGTTCCACACCTAAACCCCCATCACAACGCGTGTGAAACATCAGCCCTAATCTTGCTGCGTTGGCCGCAGTGTGGCGGCCCGCGGGAGGCCCGCGGGAGTGCTCGGGAACACCAGGGTTTTGGGTTTAGGCTCGGGTGCTTTAGGTCTCAGAATTTGCGCGTAGGAAGGACAAGGAGCTAGGGTGGGGATGTTCGAAGTAAAATATTTTTTGTCAGCCGCCGTGACGTAACTGCTTAGCAGCTGCCACCGCCGCCACAGCCAAAAGCCTCCGCACAGCCGGAAACCAGAAGCCGCTGCCGCAGCTGGAAGCCACAAGCCGCCGCCCACAAAAGCAGCCATAAGCCACCGCCACAGCCTTCGGGGTTCAGGAATGACAATAGCTCGACACAATCATGCCAACCTGTCTGGCCTCACTTCTGAAGAAGATCGAAGCACTTCGGCTTGGTGTGCAGCTCAGTGAGATCCTTGCGCGGACCTGATGGGTTCAAGCAGAAGAAGACGACAAGTTCAAGGGACAGGAAAGGCCACTACCCCTCACTCATGCAGCGAAGTGGCTGCCCTGAAACAAGTAGCCGCCGCTGCCGGGCTTCACCGGATGACAATCTTCTCGGATGGGCGCCTTCGGAGTTGGCCTCGAAACCCGAAAACAAATCTCGAAATCTCCCAAACCCACACAAGCCTAGGGGACCATCGGTCCCGCCCTAAACCCTCAAGTCCAATCCCCACCCCCGCCCCTCCAAACGAGCATGGCCAAGCGGCATCGCTGCAGTCGAAGTCGCCCGTCGCAGATGTATTTCTGTATTGGTATATACATATATATATATATGCAATATCGAGATATACGATATAGACATACTTATGTAATGTGTATGGAGTCCTGGAAAGGCAGATAAGCATGCGTCCAAAAAGTATTCAAGTGTGGTACTACAATGCAGAGCTGATCATCGTTTAGGAGAAGGGGCACGAGCACGGATGAGGCTAACCGGCCCCTCCCCCAGCAGGCAGAACTTATTTTCGTTGGCCCCATTAGCTTCGTTACAGTCAAGGAGCCCAGTTTCAACTTGCATTTGACACCCCCGGCCGTGACATCCTTGTCTTGGAGCATGGGGCTGGCACCATAGCAGATAAGTTTCGATGGACTCATGTGGACTCAGCCTGCCAAACATTACTCCACATCAACAGTTCATGTGGCTGCTGATTTGGTGTTCACTGTAAATGGAGATCAGGACCTTGTTAATCGGCTGCGAGGGCCCTAAACCCCTGACCGCGCCGGGAAACCGCCCACAGGATCAAGGTTACGGCACCACAACTACTGTGGTGCGGCAGCTGGCAAGGAACTACCAGTCTGCTGCACACTGTCTGACATGACCAAGATTGCCGAAACTTGCAGGCCGCACGGATGTCGTGGTCACGGACTGTGTCTGCAAAGGCAACATCGTCTCGTCCCCTCAAAAGTGATGCTTCCACTCAGGACAATACCAGACTCTGCCCTTCGTTGAGGTCAGCTGCCCGTTTCCACTGAGGTTGACACCGAATCGACCGCTCGTCTGCTCCCATATGCAATTCGCATGATAGGCGAAGTATGGGCCATTGCAGTCACAGCCTGCTGACAGAACAAATGTCAAACCATCTCCGCACATCTCTCAGCCTATGCAGTAGGCCTGGAATTCCAGCAGTGATGTTCGGCTTCTGCTCACCGTATTGGCCGTAGTCAGCTCCACAGCCGCACTTTCCACGCAACCTTGGCGAGGCAGTGCGAAACATCGCGGCGAATAGGTGAATAGTCGAACCCCTGGTGTCTGAGTCTGAAGCTGGAGGCCGAAGTAACGAAAGCCGAAGCAGGCATCGGCCTTCAGCTTAGCTCAACTTCAATTGCTGTGGTTGGTGCTGAGATTTGCGGTATACCCTCCGCCGAGGCTAGGACGCAGGACACCTGCAGACAAGCAGTTTGGTCACGTCAAGCCCCAACATCTCTCCAGTGCTGCAAGATGCAAGAGATTTCAAACACACTCACATGCTTCCATCCTTGATGCAAAGATTTCTCCGCAGGGTTGACTTGCGACTCAGTTCTTGACTCAGCATTATCGATCAAATTTGATGCGCCTACGCCGCTGACTTAGGTCTGCATTCAGCTTTGCTGAATCCAATATGACTGCAGCATCTTGCAGCAATGTGAGATGTGCACGCCTGCGAAGTACAGAGTGCGCCGTGTAGGAATTTAAGAAGTCTTGCATGTAGTGCCCAGTTTGGGCTTCTCCGTGTCCAGAGCTGCGCAGATAGAAGCTTCTGCGCAAAAAGAAAGGATTTCGAATTATCTCAAAAAGTGCCATCGCGAATGTTGGTTTTTTTATGGTGGCCACCGGCGCTCACGGCTTGGATCCGGTCGGCCTGAAGGGTGCAGTCAGATACGGCGGAGTTTTTTCTGCTTTGGGGCTTTGGCAACAAAGCTGAAGGCCTCCCAAAGCTGCAGGCACGGAGGGAACGGACGGGGTCGTTCGAAGGGTAGGCAGGGAGCCCATCCTTGCCATTCCCGAGTGAGGTGCAAGCGGAGGCAAAGAGACCGAGGGCGCCGAATCCTCTCAGACAAACATTGACAAACGACCAAGCGCAAGGCAGTGCGAAACGTAAGTCCGACAGACGGACAGAACAGCTACCAAAGCCATCCTGCATGATGACGGCGGTCACATTCTGGAAGAAGCTGCGATGTTCCGGCGATATGTCCTCATTCGATATCTATCAAGGCACCCATGGACAAAGGCAACTGCCTTGCTACATGAAGTCAAAGTGCCATCCAATCAGTATTAGTTTCTTTGCCAACGGTCGATGCCAGCGGATCACCTTTCAAATCCTGAGCGGCGGCCGTGGAAGCATCACTTGAGCCATAAGCCGAAAGCATGCCAAAACGGGGGCTCCTTGGATGGATTCCGCCCCTGGCCCTGGCCCTCTCGCGTGGCCGAGAAATCCGTTGGCAGCCGCAGGTCGGGCCTGGTGAAGGCATGGGTTCAGCATGAAAGCGAGAGCGCCCGCCGCATTCCCCGCCTGTGCCCTTTGGCCTCTTTGCCTCGGTCCTGACCTTTCAGCTCCTCGTGACCAGACGACACAATCGTGGGGTGTGAAAGCTTCTCTTTCCTGTTTCCTGCCTGGGCTTTGCATAGGAACCCTTGCAGCTCTTGCGCCTCAGCTCCGAGACAACATGTTGCTATGTCAAGACTCCCATGTTTGAGTCTTTCAGGCCCAGCCTGGGAGGAAAATGCCTTCTCCAATCGATACAGCCGTGCATCCACCGAGTTTTTGGCCGCCTTGTCTGCCTCTGACAGCTCTTTCAGGGCTTCGTGCCTGGCGCGCAGCTCAGCCGTGACCTTTTGCAGCTCATCCAACTGGACTTTACCATCTCGAAGCTGGATCGCAAGCTCCTGGCAAAAAAAAATTGAAGCTTTCGTAACGAAGTTTATGCAGGTTTGTCCTGGATACTCTTGAGCACCGCTTCCAGTTGTTGTCCAGTCTGTGCATCAGGGGAATGTCGTATGCTGCTCTCCACTCGGCCCAGACGCCCGTCGATAGCGGTGTGATGAGCCATGCGCGAGTTCAGCTCGCTGGCAACTTGTTGTTGCATCTCCTGGAAGCTCCGCTGGAACTTCTGAAGTTGAAAGGATTGCTCGGATGCCAGGGAGGCCATGGACTGCTCCAGGTGTGCAAAGCGCTGCTCGGCAGACCGGAAGTTCGCATCGCGCTCTTCGCGCAGTCCCTGAATAGTCGCCTGTAGCTCCTGCATCGAGTTGACGAAGCCGCCGCCATCTTTGTTCCGATCCTCCAACGTCTTCAAGCGCAAATTCCAAGCGCCCTGCTGCTGCGCAAGTTGCGCGGCCTGTTGTGCTGCTTGCGTTGCTTGTGCCTCAGCGCTGGCCAAGGACTGCCGTAGCTCCTCAATGGAGAGCTGCGCTGGGGACCTACTCGCTTGCAGCTGCTCGAGAAGATTTTGGAGGGCCACGATCTCTTGAGAATTTTTACGGCCAGCTTCTGCCATCAAACCTTCAGCATTGGTCATACGCTGAGCAAGGGCAGCATGGTGCGCAGCCTGAGCCCTAAACTGACTGGCCATCTCAGTATGTGACGTGTTCTGTAGTTCTAGCATCTGCTTTTGCTTGTCGTGAGCGTCTATGAACCCTGCAACTTTGCACTCCAGAGCATCCAAACGAGATGCCATGGAGTTCTGCTTGGACTCATGCGCGGCATGTTGCCCTTCCAAGGCTTTCTTGACCTCCTCCAGTCTCCCAGTCTTGTCACTCGAGAAAGACACATTCATGCGTGCCTGGAGTGCTTCGAACTTCGAGTTGAGAATCTGCACTTCGTGACCGGCCTCGGGAAACCTTTCCCACAGCTCCTTGACCATTGCCTCGGACCGCGATGCCACGTCGATGGACATTGCAGCCTTTGTCCTCAGTGCTGCCACCTCCTCCCCTAGAGCTTTCACGTTCTCCACAAATGCCGATGTGACCGCTGACTGCTCTCGGAGAAAGCGATGTTGAAGATCCTGACGAAAAGTTCAGACAGATCTGATGGCATCTTGAGCGGAAGACTCCCAGTATGGTTTTCTGTCCAATGCCGTGCAAGCTATGCGTGGCAGACCGCCGCAGACCCTGCTGGAGCCTGCAAGTCGAGAACTGAACGACGATTCTGGGTGCCTGCGGGACTCCAACGGCTGGAACAGGCCAACTGCTGTACTGCCAGCAATGCTGGTACTGGTAAGGTCAATTAAATTTGACTGACTCCGCCTCCGTCTGTGCGCCATGGTTCCCTTCCTGTTAGTGAACCAGCAGACATCAGGTGCAATCCTGCCATTGTTTTCGGAGGCGTGAAGCTTCGAATGACTGAACCACAATACAATCTGATCGGACGTACTTTCGTAAGTCTGGACAGGATTGCTTTCTTTGTCAGCCCATCGTGCTAAGTATCTCAAGGATTATCATGGACTGCATGCACGAGCCGAACTAGAACACTTTTTGCCATCGTGGCTGCAGCATCTTTCAAGTCAGCTGTCACACAGACAAGCGTTCGCTGCAAACATAGTGTAACAGGGGTAAGCAACACAGGGTCCCAACCTGAACTTGGCTGCCCCGGTCTTCTGGCAGATCCTTGCCGCGCTCAGCCAGGCCGCTTGCTAGACTTAGAGTGTGAGTGTGAGTGCAGGTCAGTGTGGGGTGGAAATAGAGCGAGACGAGAAAGAGCGAGCGAAAGGCCACAAGACCCGGGCTGGATCCGCGGGTCGATCAGTATAGCATCCCATCCTGAGGAGAGGTCTAACCAGCAAGAACTTGGACACATGAAGTGGTCCTGCAGACTACTAGTAAGTTGTCGGCAGGCTGGGAACTGGTCGCAGCACTCCCACACGACCTGCAAGCATTCAGATGACCAGAACGTGTGAAAACCGTGCTATCAATCAAATGTAATCCGGAGGCCTTTGCCGAAGATCTCCGAACCACCAACCACTTTGCATCGAACCTCGCATCAGGCCAGGACCTAGGACCCCCAACTTCTCTCTCGCGACTCTCTGCCTCGAACTCTTCACCGGCAAACTCAGAGACCTGAATGCCTTGGGCTTGGGAGCATCCGTAGAGCCGTAGTGTCGACTGGGAGAGCTCAGCCGCTCAGCTCTGGGGCCCTGTGCCCTCCACGTCTGTCGTGCCATTCACAGAATCTGCCGTGCCAAGGCCCTGGAGCAGGGCAGCGCCCCAGCAGCGTAGACGCTTTGCGATCGTAAAAGCAAAGATGTCTGCTTTTAACACGCATCTCTCGCAACTTTTGTCAGGGAGCAGAGTAGAGCGCGACGTCCAGATCAGCAGAGCCTCAAAACTCGCACGTCGACTTCACGCTCTTCATCGCCTTTGCTCCGAGCACACGGCTTGGCTCCCATGAGCCCAGCGGCGCCTCAGCAACCAACATTTACCGCCGAGCGGAAGAAGTGCCAACATGGTGACCGCATGTGCCTTAAAGGCCGCACATCGGACCGTTGCCATCCACTGAGACGTCAGCTCCACCCTGACACAGTGCTCAAGGATGCCATTACACCGCTCCAGCTTCGGTGACGTGACGTTCAATCGCACAGTAGCGCACGCCCATGTGTTGCACCGTTGCACTGATGCAAAGCACGTTTTGAGACGCAAGTCGGATAAGCATGTAACCGCATGTTGGAAGTCTCGAGGTGAAACTTGAATGTCAAGACTCCTGCCACTAGGTGACGGATGCTCTGTGTGGATGACCTGAGACTGGCAAGAAAGCATCCAGAAACTCCGGCCGGGGATGCTACCCGAGGTGTTCACTTGGCAGACACAGCAATGGGGAGGAGGAGGTGGTGAAGCGGGACTGCATGGCACGGATATGAGATGAGGTGAGAGAGAACAAGTGTGCGACGCCTTGCTACACAGTGTCGAGAGCCATACATACGTAGATTGGGGCAGACTAAATGCCTACGCGCAGATGTTTTGATCTGTACTAGTAGAAGCTTCATCAAACAGGTGGCATCGGCACACTGACCATAATGCACCAGCCTCACCAGCTTCTATGGTGATTGGGCTTCCGCCATGTTGCACGTTTGGGCTTGGATGGGCTTGAAACCTTGATCTGCATTTCTTATGTTGTCCCTGAGCAGCACCCCGCCTTTTAGCACTCTAACACCCTGAAAAAGCCAATCCCTTGACGCAAGTATTGAATTGTGCCTATCTCCAGATCTACGAGTCTACTCCGGCGCTGCACCTGGAATAAGGCATGCAATACGCTTTGCCATACAAAGACTGGGAGATACTGGCTCCCTCGGCCTCCAGCAAGCGTTCAGTCGAGCAACCCTTCGAAGTGCCGTAACAGAAGCAGCTCGACAAGCAGCCACCACGTCGGCATAGGTCACCTTGAAGAGTGCAGGCTGTGATGTCTGCAACGTGAGCACTGGGTCCCGAAGCCTTGCAGAGAGATTCCAGCAGATCCTCATCAGGCTGCAATATTGTGGCTTGATTCCCCAGATGCCGTTGCATCAGGGCAAGAACGTCCTCGCATCAACTGCACATTCTGTGGAGATGTGCGACAGCGGCATGCTTGCAAGTACTGTCCTTCTCTGTGAGCTTGAATGTGAGTTGAAGACAAGTTGAGAAGCGGTAAGGCGCAAGAAGCCAGCTCGGCAGCTGATGTGGGACCTTCGTCGAAGTTCCCACGACGAGAATCAAAGCCTCGGAGGCCCTTGGGCTAGAAGAGATTCCAGCTCGGAGTTCTCGGTGCTCTTGTCGCCTGGCCTTGATTGTGTCGAGCTCCTTTCGGAGAACGTAAGAGATGCAAGTCTCGGGCGCCGATTCCACTTCTCCTTCTCCAGCTGCTAGGTTTTCGAGGTCCTCCAGCACAATGACACTAGGTGCGCAGCCTCTGGCTGATCTGAAGAGGGATGCAAGGAGCTTCTCAGCATCACCAACACGTGATGCCAACAGATCAGCTGGAGAGGCATTGAAAAGGTGGGTCGACAGTTCGGCTGCCAGCTGTGCAGCAAGAAACGTCTTGCCACTACCAGGGCGCCCACTCAGCAGAATTCCAATCGGTGGTTCGGTGTTGCATGTTTCCTCATTCTGCATACACTTGAATGGCTGAACTACCATGGATCGCAGAAGAAGGACTGCTGCATCCTGACCGATAACCGCATCCAAGCCTGGGGAAGAAGTCTTCAAGAGGTTCAGCAATTGTGGTTTCCTGGCACAAGTTCCGCGAATGGCAGCAGGATCCACGAGAGCTCGAGCTGACTGGAAGTGAGTTTTCCTCAACTTTGCCCTGGTGCCTTCACCTTCAGCAGCGGCCGCCAAAGTGGCTGCACGACAGAGTCCCACCAAGTCTGATGGCAGGAAGCCAGCAGTGATCTCCACCAGCCAGGGCATCCATTCCGCCATGTTCTCCTCCAGTTCCACATTCTGTAAACAGACCTGGAGGACGGCCTCGCGCTGTTTCCAGCCTAGCGGCACTGGCAAAACCACGGACCCAATCGGACCAAAATCCACGCTCGCGGCACTCTCCAATGGCCACGGCACCAGCAAGAGGATGGGAAGCCGCTCGCGGTACCACATCTGCATTTCTTGACGCAGCAACTCGAGAAAAACCTCCCTCAGACACAGCTGAGCCTCCTCTGCGCTCTCGTCGCTGTTTTTCTCCACAAGAGCTTCCGCACCTTCCAGCAGCAAGACCTCCAGTGTTGGTTGTATCAGCATGCCTTCGCCGCGCCGGCTCAAGTAGCAATCTATCTATTCAAAAGATGTTCCATCTGTCCCACCACCAAAACACAGCAGATGACATAACTCCTCGTACCGTTAGTTTTTGCAGCAAAGTCTTAACCCTGTTGCGGCGAGCCTTGTGCACGTTGTCGAGCTCGTGCCGTAGACATAGACAAGTTCGTTCGAAAGAGTTCCAGGCCTTCTCTGTTAGCTTGTCCGTGCAACATGCAGGGGCAAGCCCATGCGAGGCCTGCCGAAGGGAGCAACTGGATCCGCTAACGTCTCAAGATGTCTCAAGGCACGGTAGATCTTGATGGAAGTGGTCGGAGCGTTGTAGCTGTCTGCGATCACCGAAAATTATGCTAACACGACCTCCTCATCCTGCCTGGAGGGTCTAGAGTCTAGACTGCGGCCGAGAGACTGCTCCTATTGCTGTCGCAACCGAGTTGTTGCGTGTTGTGATAATGTCCCGTGCTCTGCTACCTACCTCATTACCTACATACGTGCATACTATACTATACTTGACTCACGCTCAGAGCTGATCACTTTTGCTGCCAGATGCACTCCTGTTGGGTGCTGCCAGTTACGCGCTGATGGCGAGAGCATCGGAAAGGGCAAAACAAGGAGCTTTCGCGAATGCTCCTTCGGAGCACCTTGATGCTCTCGCTTCGAGCCCCTGTGTCCCCCGGGGTGGAGGAGGGGCAAGGGAGGACCACCAAAATCTTGAGAGAAAACGATAAGACGGCAGATACCTTCACAGCACAAGCTGTCAACACACTATTTAGTAGCACACATGACTCACGCTCAGAGCTGCTCACTTTCGCTGCCAGATGCACTCTTGTTGGGTGCTGCCAGTTATGAGCTGATGCCGAGAGCATCGGAAAGGGTAAAACAAGGAGCTTTCGCGAATGCTCCTTCGGAGCACCTTGATGCTCTCGCTTCGAGCCCCTGTGTCCCCTTAACCACACACTGTGCCCTGGCCAATTCCGCCTATTGTACGCGAATACACCGAGAGTAAGGCGGATGCTGTTTCTTCACATTCAAGAAGCTGTAGCCGTCGCCTTAAAGCATGTTGTGGGGTGAGCACTGCATAAGGGACGAACGCCGCCAATGACAGAACTCATTGGCCAATCCTTATACCTGGAACCTCCTGCGGCAGAAATTTTCGCCGCAATGCATTGTGGCGTTTATTTTTGCCTCATTTGCTTTTTTCTGCCGCAAGCAATTGGGAAACGCCGAAAGATTTTTCGAGGAGAAGCCCAAAAAGAAGAAACGCCGCAGCAAAAGAAGAAAAGCCGCAACTTATGCGTCTTCGTGCGCTTTTACCCAAACTTGTGGATGAGATTGTAGCGACTACCACACTGCGTCGTCATCATCATCATCAGCATCATCATCTTTGTTATCTTTGTCTTCATCAGTCTGCATTCCCATCATCTTCAACATCTCACATTTGACAACATGAAAACCACGGTGGTATCACGATCACCACTGCTACGTGCATCTTCGTTTTTGTCTTCATCAGATTCACCAGCATCAACACCAATGAACAGTATCTTCCAAAAAACGTATCATCATCCTCACCCACATCGAGGGATCCAGAAGCTGTCGTGTCCAGCGGGCTTTTTGTTGTAGGCGGGGAGTAGCACAGCAGAACGCTCGAAAGTTTAGCCACAAACCTCCAAAGTTTCAGGTACTAATTGCAAAAACATACGAGGTCCGTTGCTGCTAGCAGCCCCAAACACAAGCCTAAAGGAAGACAAAAAGAACAAGCGGCCAGTAGCCGCTCCTTTCCGGCGAATGGGTCAGCATATACCGCATCAGGCTCTACTGACTCTACTGTTCATTGCCCCTTTGCACCGAACCAGAACCACAAGGTTTAGATCCACAGGGCTTTTTCGACAGAGTTGGCTTTTAAAGACGTTTACAGACTTTTAAAAACTTTCAAATGCAAGAAAAAACATTCTAAAAACTTTTAGAAGACTTTAAAAGACTTTTAGAAACTTTTAGAAGACTTTTGCAAACTTTAAAAGACTTTTCAAAACTTTAAAAGGCTTTTAAAATATTTAAAAGACTTTTAAAAACATTAAAATACATTTAAAAGCTTTAAAAATACTTTAAAAGACTTTTAAACGCTTTTAAAAGCTTTTACAAACTTTAAAAAGAATTTGAAATACTTTTAAAGACTTTAAACAACTTTTAAAATTTTTTAAAAACTTTAAAACAAAAAAAACTAATGTTTTTTCCGAGAAGACGAGGATGAAGAAGACCTGGCACAGGGTTTACAGTTTCAGGGTCTTTAGGGTTTGGGGTTAGAAGGCAGAGTGCCATAGTATTAGGGGTTTGAGGGTAATGAAAGGGTTAGGGTTAGAGTTTCAGGGTCTTTATTATATTTAGGGTTTGGGGTTAGAAGGCAGAGTGCCATAGTATTAGGGGTTTGAGGGTAATGAAAGGGTTAGGGTTAGAGTTTCAGGGTCTTTATTATATTTAGGGTTTGGGGTTAGAAGGCAGAGTGCCATAGTGTTAGGGTTTGAGGGTAATGAAAGGGTTAGGGTTAGAGTTTCAGGGTCTTTAGTATTTAGGGTTTGGGGTTAGAAGGCAGAGTGCCATAGTATTAGGGGTTTGAGGGTAATGAAAGGGTTAGGGTTAGAGTTTCAGGGTCTTTAGTATATTTAGGGTTTGGGGTTAGAAGGCAGAGTGCCATAGTATTAGGGGTTTGAGGGTAATGAAAGGGTTAGGGTTAGAGTTTCAGGGTCTTTAGTATTTAGGGTTTGGGGTTAGCAGGCAGAGTGCCATAGTGTTAGGGTTTGAGGGTAATGAAAGGGTTAGGGTTAGAGTTTCAGGGTCTTTAGTATATTTAGGGTTTGGGGTTAGAAGGCAGAGTGCCATAGTATTAGGGGTTTGAGGGTAATGAAAGGGTTAGGGTTAGAGTTTCAGGGTCTTTAGTATATTTAGGGTTTGGGGTTAGAAGGCAGAGTGCCATAGTATTAGGGGTTTGAGGGTAATGAAAGGGTTAGGGTTAGAGTTTCAGGGTCTTTAGTATATTTAGGGTTTGGGGTTAGGAGGCAGAGTGCCATAGTGTTAGGGTTTGAGGGTAATGAAAGGGTTAGGGTTAGAGTTTCAGGGTCTTTAGTATTTAGGGTTTGGGGCTAGAAGGCAGAGTGCCATAGTTTTAGGGTTTGATAGTATTAGGGATGCACAAATCGCGTGAAGTGGCTACGAACTGCTGGATGTTGCGCTTTTCTGCGTTGACCACACTGTCAAGCGAATCACGTGCAGGCGAAGCAGGGTACAGCTGGGTGACGCGACAACGTCTGGCACTCTGCCTTCCCAGCTGCTGGCACTCTGCCTTCCCGCCTCAAGATCCATTAATTATTGCCACCCCAACTTTGCACTCAGCTGGTCGGTCAAAGGTATTGCTCCAGCATCAAGGTCAGGAAGTTCCCCCGGACCACCGAGACGGATGGCAACAAGTGAGAGGTGTTTCATCTGAAGGACAAACTGCCGTTGTTGTTCATCTTCGTCGTTCCAAACATAAACAAAATCACAAACGAGAGAAACGCGCGGCAACTCCAGCGGTTCTTCTCCTTCACCCACCTGATAACACTTCGGGAAGGGGCCTTGGTACCGTCGAAGAAGCCTGAGGCCTCCTGTAATGCGGGAGCCAATACGTGGCCAGTAACGCAGGTAGCGAACCATGATTTCCCAAGGCACGTCGTCATAAACTTCATTCCATGTCTCAGCTGGTTTCCACTGGTGAGGCGCTTTGGCCAGTTTTTCGCAAGCGGTTTTGATCAAGATTGGGGAGAGCTCGCCTCTGAAGAAACACTCTCCTCGTTCGATCGGGGCGAAATGCATTGCTCTGGACGGCTACTGTTCAGTCACAAGCACGCACGGCTTCAAACCACATGTGCTAGTTTGTGCGGCTTCCGGGTTGTGGCACTCGAAATGATTGTCCATGTGCTTGCACGTGACAAATTCCACATGTGTGAAAATGCGAACATGCTTTCGCAATCCGTCTTCCCCAAGCAGAAACACACAGTCTCTCGGACGCATTCCAATCTAGCAGGACCCGCTGCCATCAATGCAAGCACACAGACAGACACACAACTTTTCTTTGCAGCGCAGGATGAATCCTCTAGTTGTTGCCAGGCCTCCTGGTCGGGCCACAACAGGGCCTATGGTCAATGACGTGTTGTCTGGCCTGCGCTTCTGTCATCTTGGAAGCCACACGTCCCCAGTGATAGGGTACGAGGTGGCTCCACTCGCCTTCAATGCCAGACACACATGGGTTCATGTAATGTGACACAACACACAGCAGATCAGGCAACCACATCGAAGCTATAACAAATGTTCCGAATCTTTCCAAGAGACCGCCGTCTGTCACACGAACTCGGAGAAACCATTTTGCTTTGTCAGTGCCACCAGGATTCGGGTCGTACTTCATCTCACCAGCGATCTTGGGACACTCCGGGCATTGAACAGGTGTCCATACCCCTTGGTAGTCAACACGGTTCGGCCGCCGCTGATGTTGGGGGCCACGGACTGCAACCTCCCGTGGCTCGAGTGCTGGGATAGGCACTGCAGGCACCTCCGGCATCTCAGCAGGAGGGGCTGGCACTCTGCCTTCCTCGGGCTCCACGTGATCATCAGGCTCTGGGACAGGGATTGCAGCAGGCACCTCCGGCATCTCAGCAGGAGGGGCTGGCACTCTGCCTTCCGCGGCCTCCACGTGATTATCAGGCTCCGGCTCCACCGGCACCTCAGCAGGAGGTGCTGGCACTCTGCCTTCTGCTCCCTCTTGACCACTTTCATCAGGAGGCGCGGGTTGCTTCCTGGGCAACATACGTGGGCGACAAATCTTTCTCTTGGCTTTCCGTTTGGCCTGTGGCTTGGCCTTTGCTTTGGTCTTTGCTTTGGCCTTGCCCTTTGCCTTGGCCTTTGCTTGCTGCGTCTTGATGGCCTGCCAGGTTTGATGCACCCTTTTGATTCTGCGTTTTCTGACTGCGTCTGAGACCATTTTAAATTCCTGTTTGTCCTCAGCAAGCAGGTCGTCAAGAACCAGCTCATCAACAAAGTCCCCCATGATAATGTCATCCTCATCCTCATCCTCTGTTGAATCTTTGGCTGTCGAATACATAGCCTCAATTTTGCGCATGAAATCCTCATCTTCCGGAAGGTGATGAGAAGCGATCAGGCTCATGAGCTTTGGACGGCGCATTCGTTGCAGCTCCTTTCGCTTTTTTTCGTCTACGTTTCCAGTCTGGGAGATCACATGCTCGGCGAGATTCTGGCAGTCTGCGAGAGTCCGACATGCTTGTGACATTTCCCTCAGTCGAGTCAGCAAAAACAAGCACAGCAAAACTTATATAAGTTTATTGTACTATTTACTGTATGGGTCGACAGTTGACAGAATCCTAAATGAAAACATGTCACTTGGGATGCTGCAACATATAGGATAGAAGTGACACTGAGCTTGTAGCACAACGACGGAGGCAAATGAAGCCATTCCAGAAGACTGCCTCTGTTTCGATGACTTCCCAATACTGGGGCTCATACAAATGAATCCAGCAGGCCTTGACGCTGGAACCATCCGGGCACTCTGCCTTCAAAACAAAATATATCTCTCCTGTCGACTGGTCCTCATGCTGGACCACTGGCCACATGAGAGCAGCCCAGGTTTTTGCCCCAAGAGAGAGATAGCATGTCAAATCCAAGACATGGTTCAAGATCTTCAAAGGGGCTGCAAGGCTGCTAAACTTCCCAGCACGCAAGGGAACATGCTGAGATGCCAGTCTTGCATCATTGTAGTGAATTAGCCATGACCACGCAGCTGATGCTCGTTCGAGTGTCTCTTCTGACAGGGTGTTCCATGTCTTGTCGCCGACAATCTCGGTATACTGTGACGGCAGCTTGTGGACACATCCTCTGAAGCACAACTTTTGGCGCTTCCTGTCCACATTCCAAAACTCCCTTTCAAAATATTCCCGTTTGACTTTTGCCGGATGCCTGATTGAACGGCTTTCAAAGACGTTTGAATTCTCGATCACAGTTTGAATCGTGGAGTATGTTTGCTTGCGGGTTTTGTTCAACAAAGAATCATTACGAATCTTGTTGTGCACATCTTCCACAATCTTGTTGTCTGGCAGCGTCTGCACCAGAACACTCAGCAGGTGGGTTGCAGGGCATGCTGGTACCGATATTGTTACAGTCCTTTGAGCTGGCACTCTGCCCTCTTGCCCGTCTAACAAAATGTCACCAACTCCGGCACCGTCATCTGCTTCTTCAGGCACAGAATCCTCCATCTCCCCGTCCTGCTCTGTGTCAACATCATCCACGACAATGTCTTCTGACCCCGGAGGCGCCACTTCATATCCCTGTGCCTCCAATGTGTCCAGAAAAAGTCTCGAAGGATGGCTGATTCCAACTGGCAGGTCTGTGAAGAGTTGCCGGGCATGAACACTTGGAGTGGACCGTGCCAATGTCGACTCCAACCTCAAGAGTGATGTGTGATGGCCCTTTGCCTTCAAAGCCGTGATCGTCCGAATTTCTGCATCAGGTGACAGCAATCCCGCATAGGCATCTGGTGGAAGTGAAAAAAGACTGCAAGTCCAGACCCTGTTCATCAGCAAATGCAAGCTCAACATCATGATTTTTTCTGCGGGCTCGTGTAAATCAGTATCCAGATGCTCCTTCCACAACTCGGTCTTCTGCAGGTTGGAGACAATCTGCAACAAATGTTTGTCTGCTTTCCAGGCATCATTCACTGTCATCAACTCGGCATAACCTCGACCATCCTGCGGCGATTTAACGTTTTTTACTTGTTTCCCATACCATGTCCACAACGGTTCGGTCACTTTGTACAATATCTTGGAGTGATCGAAAAGGTCTTCTGTCATGAGATAGTATGCCAACTTGAAGCCCCCCATGCTGGCTTTCAACAAGCTGAGTTCTTTCCGTGGATCAGTGGCACGACCAGCCTGTGACAGCTTTTGCAAATCACCCAGTGCATCTTCCTGCCTCTCACCATTGTCAGAGTCCGGCACTCTGCCTTCGGACTCTGGCACTCTGCCTTCGAAGAGCTCCTTGCCCGATTGTGTATTCGCCGAGTTGGAATACAGGCTGAGTCTTTCCCTTGAGCAAGGGCTGAAAGATTGATCTTCGCCGAAATGATCAGCCAGCAGCATTTTGAGGACATGAAACTCATGAAGTTGCTCACAACATAGCTGGTTCCAGCTGAACCATCTGGAGGATTTCACCAAGCTGCCCTTCTTCATGAAGGATTCGACATTTGCAAGCATATGTTCAATCTCATGCTCGTCACCGGATAGCTGCCTGTCTAAGTCATAGGCAATCTTATCTCGAAAAGCGTCCCACAACAAGCTTCTGCTCGGTGATGTGCAGGAAACAAAACTCGCCAGCATTTCCTTCTTCTGCTGGTAGAAACCACCACTTCCAAAGGGTTTATAATTCAGGGCAAAGATGTAAGAGGAGTGAAGTTGTGCTTTCAGGAAGAGTCCTTTGAGGCATCTCGACATGCTGTTTTTGAAATCTCGAATGGCCCTGTGAATCTTGTCACATTTCACATGAATCATGTTTTCACGCATAGCATAGGCCATGCCAGCAAGTCCGATGCTGCCCTGGTCAAGGCCCAAGACCAGCAGTGGAATGTTCAGCCACCACTTCTCTGACTCTGGCAAGACGGGGAGCACATTTGTGATCTCTCCATCCTCAGACATTGTCTTCAGAAAGGAGACATGAGGAAAAGCTGGTGGCACTCTGCCTTCTGGCACTCTGCCTTCTGGCACTCTGCCTTCAGCCGGATCCGGATTGTCCCTCAACCACTGAAAACAGCGGTCAATGTCATTGTCTTCTTTTCCAACTTGGAAAACCACCCTGCTTTCATATCTTTTCACAGGCCTCTGCCCAAGAGAGGGGGCGATCTTGAAAGAGCCCAAATCCATTCGCCCTCTGTGCAAAATCCAGATTTGGTGACTGATCGCTTGAAGCTGCCTGAATGCAGCAATCCTTTCCAGCTTCTTTCGCTTTGATATGTGAAGAAGCAGGTCGTCGTCAAACCGGTCTTGTGGAGAAACTTGTCCAGTCTTCATCACTTGCATGGGTGCAAACACTGCAGCAGAAATCTCATTCGCCCAAGCCACTGTCACAAGACAATCGCTGGTGCTGTGAGTAGACCCATCGGCGATGAAGTTGATTTGTCGACAGTGCTGCATAGCAGTGATAGCTCTCTCCTGGTACAACCGATTGGTTCGAAGCTGCCACTCGTCACAGCTGGACTCAGGCACACCTGAGCTGGCAAGTCAAAGAGCGATTCGTTCACTGCAATAAATAGTTGAGATACAAGTACAACTTGGACTTCAACACCATGCGCAAGCAACACCATTCTTCGGCCTCCCATGGAAGAGTCCGGGTCACCCGGGCTTCGTCATTTTCGGGAGGGGCCACCTGGCACGTTAGCGCATGTGTCCAGATGTCATGGTCGGCTGCCCGCCGACCGTTGGCCCCAACCCCCCCCTAGACTGCACGACCCTGGGGCCCTTTCCCTGGCTCCACACCCGGCCAACAGTGTGTCGGTAGCTGCCAAATTGGCGGGCATGCAGCTGCCGCGTGGTAGAGCAACACACACCAAACCCCATTCTGAACATGTTGGCACTCTGCCTTCGACAAACACAACCGAACAGCAAGCCAAGCAAGGTTCTCTGCTCAATAACACAACCATGTCCCAAGAACGGACGGCCTCCCTTCTTTGTTCGGAACCTGGAAGTCTGGCCCGGACAACACGATCCGAGGTCGCAGAAAATCCAGCTAGGTAAGGCAACCTTGAGGAGGTTCGACTGACACTCTAATTACTGTACTTCTGCGCGATATTTGGCCTCCCATGTTGCAAAGGGGGACACTCGGGTGCCGAGCTCGGACCCAGCCAGCACGTTAGCCCATGTGTCTGGCTGTCATCACCAGGTGTCCGCTCTGGTGGTTGGCCCCAAGTCATCGTTCGGTTCCGTCTTCCACGGTCCCCCAAAGCGACCCCATGCCCGGCCATCGGCATGCAAGCGCGGCTGGTGAATCAAAACTGG
>CAJNDT010006244.1:203125-342656 GCA_905221615.1 Symbiodinium sp. CCMP2592
AAAGATGAAGCAAGCTCATTTAACTCTAGAGAATTATGGCACTCTGCCTTATTGGCACTCTGCCTTCAGCTACAAGTCATGTTGGGACATCCCTCATCATATGAAAGGCCACAGCCTTGCCCACAGCCTTGCCGAACTCCGGGGTGTACTCCTCTGACACCTGAAGATCTTCAGGACGACCGGTGAACTTCTCACCATCTCGATCAACGCAACCAGCACTTCCTCTGACATGGGAAGGATAGCTGCGCCGCATACAATTGATGTGCTGACAGTTGCTCCACAGTTGAAGCGGTTTCAGGATGGGCTGGCCGAAGGCACCACCATAGGTTTTGACCTTCATAGCCTGGATCATTCCCATGACACGATCGACGAGTGGAATGTCGAACAGCATGCTGGAGCAAGGCTGCTCGATCACAAACCGGTTGTCATTCAAAGCCGCGAGCAAAGTCAACAGCAGCGTCACATACATGAAACGATTGCCTTCTTGGCATGCCAGCGATCGCTCAGGTTCTCCCATCCAGTCATTGGCAATGGACCTTCCAGTACTGTATTTACAGAGTTGGACGAAGGAAGAGCATGGAGTTCCAAACCACAACAGGCCGTGTTTGTGTGTTTGACACACAGCATTGACAGCCAGGCGAAGTCCTCTCACAGAAAGAATATCATGATCTGTGCCGTACCTGATGTCCAAGGCTAGCCCCTGCCAGCCAGCACGGAGCATCTCCCGACTGAGGTTGCCCTGCCCTGCAAAGATCTCCAGGAAGTGGAACCTGGCACTCTGCCTTATGTTCCGCTTCCAATGACAAAAGTTGATGAGGAATCTCATCTGTTTCTTCCATGGCCACGAAGTCATGATGGGAAAAGTTTCTGATAACATTTGTTGCCAGATTGATATCATCCAGGAAAACCCACTGGCTTCAAGAATCACATCATAGTTGCACTCAGGCAGAACTTCATAAGGACCTTCATTATGGAACTCCAGAAGCGACGGGTCAACTTCGCAAAGGCGCAGAACATCCTGTCCTCTCGAAATGGCCAAGAATCTCTTCTCCAGTGCGATGTTTGCATCAAACTGCCGCCGAATGTCTGCTAACAGTCTTCTTCTTGTTTCAGCCGGGTCATCTGCTGCTGCAGACATGGCACTCCGAATTGCACTGTGCATGGCACTCTGTCCTATCCGCAAGAAAGTGTAACACCTTAACCTCAAGGGTGTTCGAATTAACAACGTAATTGTGAACCAGCACATTCAGCAGTTGACACACTTGTGAGTCGATTGATCCATCACAACACAAGGATGAGACAGACATGATGCAATCACTCGTTGAAATTCACATGTGGCATAGTTGTTGCAGACCATGACTTCATGCTCAAGCAATCAAATACAGCACTGCCAGACCCTCACTCGATTCTCGTTTTTCTGGTACCGCACACAGCAGTCCATCCATCGTCCTCGACGATTCCGAGGCCACCGAGGTGGCAGACACAAGCATTCTTGGCACTCTGCCTTCTGTAAAGTTTCCAAGCTGTCATTGAAAGACATCAACCTTAGGGCCACCAGAAATCTTCAGGTGGCTCACAGTCGGAGGGTGGTTCTGAGGAGATATACCCCGATCGACGACCACGAATGCGAAATCCTCTGCCTTCACCTGCAGAATCATACTGATTTGAGTCTGGGGACGACTGAGCTTCGTCCAGTGCGTCCATCTCCTCATTGTCTGACTCCTCACCTTCCTCCACATCTGAGGGGGCTCCATCATCCGCTGAGCCGCGCTGACTCCAGTCCGGGTCTTCTTCTGAGATGTGCCCATAATCAATACCCAAACGACCCCGCCCTCCAAGCTCACCAAGACGAACATCTCGAACACCTTCCTCAATCACATCTGAGTCTGAGGCGTGAATCTCACCTTCGGCACGAGCTGGCCCAGTCAACCAGGCATCCGGGCGAGATTCCAAACGAAAAAACATTTGACCACGAACTCCACTTTCGAACTCATCTGGCACTCTGCCTTCCGGCACTCTGCCTTCTGGCACTCTGCCTTCAGTAGCTCCACTGTTGGCATTATTGTTAGGGCCAGGATAGCCATTTTCAGGCATCGGCCTTGGCGGCACTATTGGTGGCGGCGGGTTGTCTGGAGCATTGAAACACATGGCACAAATTCGCCGTCCCAACTGCCGACGTTGCATCTCTTCAGGGGTCAAGTTCTCAAGGGTGACCAGAACAATGCGGCCCTCCCTAACAGTAACCACATCCGGCTCGAAGTTGATCATGATCGGGGTCTCCATAATGTCCAACGCTTCTGCCACAGCTTGGGCAATCTCAAACTCATGTCGCGCAGGGGCGGGAGGTCTTGGGCCAGGTGGGTAAGGTGGCCGATTCACAGGCGTTGGTGGCGGCGGACCCATTTGTGGCCCTGGCACTCTGCCTTCCGCCCCACCACCTTCTTCACCAATGCCATTCACACCGGTTGGCGGCACTCTACGAGGCCGTCGCTTCGGAGTCCTCACCCCGCCGATCCTCCCCGCTGCTGCCGGTTTGGCCTTCGGTTTCGGTGCCATGGTGCTTAACTTTAAATATCTTTGATCCAACAAGCTGCAAGCAACTATATGTGTTGGATAGTACGAACAGGTACTAGAAGTTGATTGTCATGTCCGTTTCAATACCACATGCAATAGGTTCCACTGGACGACACAAGCATTTATGCACATGATCATTAGATTAACACATATTTGAAGACAGAGTGCTATTAATAGATGATGTAGTTTAATGTTCGAAAGCAGTATGCCCAATAATAAGTGTATGCATATAATCCATACATATATCTATATGTATGTATGTATGTTATACATATACCTAGGTCTATGTGTAAACTTACCACACACAGTAACGGTTTAGGGTTTAAAAGAGCTTCAGGGTTTTAGGTTTTAAGGAGGTCCATGGTTTAAAGGTACTTCAAGGCAGAGTGCCACCTAGTTTATGCTTAATCATAAGATGTGTTACTACTCGTAGGGATTTGGTTGGGTTAGCTGGACTGTGCCGATTCAATGGGATTCGATATTGTATAACTAGCTCCCAAGATTCAATAAGCTCCAACAAGACTTTTGGGAGGGGATGCTACATGTGTGCAATTGTCTGGTACAGGGTCGGTGTGCCTTCAAAACGTGATGGCCCGAACACTAAGATTCAATAAGATTTTTTCGGGTAGTCCACAATCCTGCAAATGTCTTCTAAGATTCAATAAGATTTTTTGGGCGAGCTGGAGGCTGTGTCCCTTGTAAAACCGATAAGATTCAATAAGATTCAATAAGATTCAATAAGATTCAATAAGATTCAATAAGATTCAATAAGATTCAATAAGATTCAATAAGATTCAATAAGATTTTTTCGGGGTAGGCCACAATTGTACAAATGTCTTCTAAGATTCAATAAGATTCAATAAGATTTTTTGGGGCGATCTGGAGTCGTGTCCCTTTTAAAAATGATGGACCAATAAGATTCAATAAGATTCAATAAGATTCAATAAGATTCAATAAGATTCAATAAGATTCAATAAGATTCAATAAGATTTTTCCGGGGCATGCCACAAGTGTCACAAATGTCTTCTAAGATTTTGCAGGGCCTGTGGGGCGGTATGGGGATGGTGTCCCTTCAAAGGCCATATGTTTTTTTAAACACGGATGCACCCCATTGCAGACTTCCGTGGTCCTTTGTTGGGTCCCTCCCAACTGGTGTTCTAGGACAGGTTGGATCCTGCCTTTGGCGCGGATTTGTCCACAGGCATCTGCAGTATCCTTGTGAAATCGACAGACCGCCTGGGATTACAAAGAGACATACATTCCTGATGGCATAATGCAACACAAGGCAACACAATCATGTCAATACATAATGATCATGGAACACATGTTACAACCCATGGCACTCCGCCTTCAGAAACATGTCTGTGACAATGGCATTGCCACACCTCCAAAATTAATAAGACTCGAGGCCACATCACCGACAACACATACACATGAGCCAGTTATTGTGGCACTCTGCCTTGTTACCGAGCCACCTTGTCGACGCAATCAGTCCACCACGGGGTCGTTGACCTCAGGAGCTTCCTCTTCACGAGTGCGGTCGTCAACGAGTTGAGCTTGTATTTCCTGAACGATTGCGTCCACATCATTAGCATCATCTTCGACAGGAACAGGGGCATTGCTTCCCGTGGACCCCCTCGGACCCAAAAAGAACCTTGCCATAGAGGCTGAGCTCGCACACTTGAGAGGGCAAGCGGTGGCCTTGTTCCGCCCGGTCGACTCACAGTATCGATTGATACATTCGCTGTGAAAGAGGTGGCCACACGATAGCGCTTCCAATGCCTGCATTCCAGGGAAGCAACAGAAAAAGACACGTCATGTGAGAGGTACTGTTCTGAGGATTAGTGGAATGTACAAACAGGACAGGCACCACTATCAATGGTTCATTAACCAAAGGCAAACGAAACCAGCCTGCCTGGCCCGGGTGCATCTCCGAATGGCAAATGACACAGAGGTCCTGGTTCCACCGGTTCGCAGGTCTGCTCGACTCATTCGGAGCATCCTCCTCCTCCTCCTCAAAGAAGGCACTGTCGTCGGCCTCGCGCTCGACCTCGGCCTCGACCTCGGCCCCGGCCTCGACCTCGGCCCCGGCCTCGGCCATGACCTCATCATCGACCTCGACTGCGACCTCGTCCTGCGACTCTGTGTTTGGTGCCGTCGCCCTGGCCTTGGACTTGGCCTTGGCTTTCGACTTGCCCTTGGCTTTTGCTTTGGCTTTCGACTTGGGTGTCGCAAAGGGCACAACGGCATTCACGTCAGCACCGGCTGTCGAGTCACTGTTCGTGGAGGTGTCTGGCTCTGGCAACTCAACTGTTTGAGGTGCAGTGGTCACTTCTGCAGGAGGCATGACGATCTCCTGATCGGGCCTGATCTCTGCCTCTGCCGGCGCTAGACCATCGTCATCCATGGCAGGAGCATTCCCATCAACTGGCACTCTGCCTTCCACAACCCTCGGCACTCTGTCTTGTTCACTTCCTGCAGCCTGGCTGCCTTCGGTTGCCTGGCTTGCATTGGAACCCGGAACGGCATGAGGGGAGGCAGGCGGCTGTTGAATCGGCACTCTGCCTTGTTCCCCAGCCGGGCTGCGACCCACAGCCTGGCTTGGATTGGAACTAGGAGCAGTCGTTGGCAAAGGACCAGAACGGACCACGTCTGGCACTCTGCCTTCCGACGGCGGAACCGTTGGCGGGGCAGCTGGAGCAGGACTCGGATTGAAACTGAGACGTCCCTGCGTCTCAGTGGACTGCCTTGCTCTCGCTCTACGCCTGGCATAGGTCGTGACATCCTCGGTCATCCATGTGGACTGCCATCCACACTCCAAGGCAACCCTGTCAACAGAATGCTCAGACATATTCACCCCCAGTCCCAGAACCGGTTTGGCTATGCGGTTCCAACTGCTGCTATCGCAGACGGATTGACGCCTATGGGCATTCTCACATCGCTGACCAAGCAAGCTGTATTTCATATCGACCCTGAGTTCACTGACCTTTGTGGTCGGCTTCAGATTGGTCAATATGAAGAGCAGTTGCAGCGCTGTTTGTTGTGGCAGGTCAGCCGTGACCGCAGCATCCCATGCACTATGAACTCGCTCGAGCAGAGCTTTCACCTTCACCTCAGTCAGTAAGGCTTATCTAGGCTTTGTGGGGGGAGGGTTCAGGGATCATTGCTGACCTTAGGGATACTCTGTTGATTGACAAGCAGCCAGAGGGATCGAACGCAATGTCGTGGCGCTTCTCGGGATTGCATCTGCATCGGTAGTGGACGTTGCCAGCCGATCAATCCCGATCGTTGCTGCTTGCCTTGCTCTGTTCTTCTTGGTTTCCTTACGAATCCTCCTCACTTCTTGGTCTTCTGATTCCGACGAGGAGGAGTCGTTGGCACTCTGCCTTGATTCACCCACAGCAGCCATCTGCTGCTGTTGCTGCATTTGCTGCATCTGCTGCATTTGCTGCATCTGTTGCTGCTGCTGCATCTGTTGCTGCTGTTGCAACATGAAAGGGTTCATCATGGCCAGTGGGTTGTTCATTCCCATTGCTGGGTTCATTGCCCCCGGCATTGGGAACATCATCTGATCACTCACACGAGCGCTCTTCCTCGACTTTCCCATTGCTCTCGGCGACTGTCTCTGGCACTCTGCCTGGAAGCACCACTGCAGCACTAAGGGACTCGATCTTGAACACACATATGTTGATTGCGGCCAGGTCAAGAAATTCTTGCGCATCCACTCACTAGTCACTAGAGTCCGTACACACTACGTGGCATGGTCCCATCAACGGCCAGATAGCAAGCGTTTCAGCTTCCACAACTCACAATCACTTGCATCATGCATTCCAGCCTTGCCATAGTAGCCAACCACCTTGGACGCCAGCACCTGAAAGGTTTTATGGGGCTGTCACAGGAAACCAAGGTTGAACCAATCAATTCACAGGCACAGTAATTAATCCATCGAGTTACTGCCGACATGACTGTATGCATAGGCATCGTCTTTGTTTTCCAAAACGGCAAGCTGAAATGTGCCAGATCAGACGGACCGCAAAAGTGACAACATTCAAACGCCCCAAGAAATGCGATTTCACATTGGCACTCTGCCTTTCCGGCACTCTGCCTAGTGACAGCGACACAAAAATGAATCTGAACAGGCCACACTGTTTGGTGGCACTCTGCCTTAGTCACACCGAGAACTCTCTGGCACTCTGCCTTGTGAAAGTCCCCAGTGCCCAAGGACGAATGGGATGAAGAAGAGGAGGTCCACTAGATGGCTTTGTTTTGGCAACACAATTAATAAACCTACTCGTTCAGCTCAATCATTGACACTGATCAATCCTGAAAGCCATCTGCAGTTACTCCCCAATCAGGAACGAAGTTCGCAGTGGTCTGGTAAACATCCACATACTCTTCATCTTCCGATGGCGGGACATCATCACCCATCTGGCTCACCGCGTCTAGGTCTTCCCCCCTTGCCTTCTGTTCCAGCTTCTTCTGACAATACACAAGCATGGTGTAATTGTAAGCATCCCAAATCTTGCAGGACAAAGGCACAATCCAGCTCTGCAGGTCTTTGGGCTTGAATTTTTCCTTTGAGATGACATCTTCCGTCGTATAAACCTCAACGAGTGTCTTGGAGGCCTCAAACCAGTGCCAGTATGTCAGATTTTTTCCCTTGACTTTATCACGGCCATGTTTTGGCGGAGTGACATTGAACATGCACTGGAGAATCTGCTCAATGACCGCCACCCCAGTTTCCCTCTGAAGCCACAGGTGCCAGTCCCCAGGCTCAGAATTGTTTGGAATCTCCTTCACGTTCTGGTCACACAACAGATCCCAGACAACCGCAGTTTTCGAGCCCTTCGACCGAAAGTGATTCCACGCCATGTCCTTTCTATCCACTGGCACGTTATTCTTCTCGCATTCTCGGACTGTGATCTCATGGACAGCCATGAGCAGCTGGGTCATGACAGTCGTAGTCTTGCTGTTGAACTTCCGATCGTTGTGCTGGGGGTTGAACGGCTGATCTTGTGGCACCGGTCTCGCCATACGTGCCCGATTGGCGAGGCGGCCCACCTTCGAAGTCGTCACCGCCCTGTGACTGCATGGCAGCATTCCCCGCAACGCTCTGAGAGTTTTCTCCTCCTCAGTCTCTGGCTGCAAAAGCTCGGCTGGAACCTTGATCTTGTTTTGACCCCTTGGCACTCTGCCTTGGGGGTCCGTAATTCCGAGGTCCTCCTCCGCTTCCAAGAAAGGCTTCACCTCTCCAGGCACTGGCGCAGTCGCACTCTTGGGGTTTGCGGCAGCCTTCGGGCTCGGGTCCACATTCATAGCCTCCAGCTCGTTCATGACCTTGGCGACGACGGCATCGTGCTCGCTCTCAGTCACCCGGGTCTCCGGTACAGAAGGCATCGGCTCATCTTGCTCCTCTCGGAGATGGTCCCCTAGTACCATTGTTGCTTGGCTGTCACCCTCATCCTCGTCCAAGCGATCCGGGTCGGGCTCCGCCTCCATCTCAAGCGGCGGTTGCTCATCCTGCACCATAACCTCGACAAATTCCATTTCATCGTCCGACGGATCTTGCACAGGCTCCTCCTCTTCCACCACAACATCAACCAAAGTGTCCTCCTCCTCGGCTTCCACCTCCTCCTTGGGGTCCAACCATATTCCTCCCTTCTCCGTCTTCATATGCCGCAAAAAAGCAGGATGAGCTTCGCCTGGACGGCCCTTTCCAACAAGGTGAGTAGGGATATTGGGACGGCCCTTTCCAACAAGTGGCACTAGGGCTGGACGGCCCTTTCCAACAAGGTCAGTAGGGATATTGTCCTCCACTGGCACTCTGCCTTTGTGGCCCTTTCCGGCAGGCTTGCCCTTTTGGGCGAAGTAAGCTGCTTTCCCGATCGGGACGGCGTCGCCCTTGCTTTTCAAGCCCTGGGCCTTTGCCACCCAGGCCGGCTCAGCGCGTCGGCCCTGCGGAACGAAATTGGAGCCTCTTGCCGTATCGTCAGCATACTCGGCAAGTTCCTTGGCGAAATCCTGCTCGTCCATCCTTTGCTTTTCCGTCATTTCAGCAGGAGCACTTGCCGACATAAACTGTGGCTTGGAACCAACAGGCACAGGCTGTCCGTCGCCGAATTTCCTTTTGGCAGGAGGCTGCTTTGCCGGCGGGGGACCCATCGGCTCTGGCACTCTGCCTTGCTTTGCCGGCGGGGGACCCATCGGCTCTGGCACTCTTGGCGGGGGATTCGGCTCGGGATCTGGCACTCTGCCTTGCTTTGCCGGCGGGGGACCCATCGGCTCTGGCACTCTGCCTTGCTTTGCCGGCGGGGGACCCATCGGCTCTGGCACTCTTGGCCGGGAATTCGGCTCGGGATTCGGCTCATCGTCATGCCAGGCATCGTATTCGTCCTGGATGACGGGCATTCTGGCCGTTCTGCCCCAGCGATGTTGCTGCTGCTGGTGGCCAGGAGGAGGATGAGCACCGGGCCCTTGCCAGGAGGAGGATGATCTGGTTGCACCGGCCCCCTGCCAGGAGGAGGATGATCTGGTTGCACCCTGCCAGGAGGAAGTGGTTCCCACTCCTGCTGCCAAGGGTGATCAGGCAGAGGCCCAGCATTTCGCAGCGGTCTTACTGGCACCTGCCACGGAGCAGGAGGCCTCGCCTTTTGCTGAGGCGGTTTATGCAAAGGCGGGCGGGCCCCCCTGGGAGGAGTCCCATCAGGATGATGTATTGCTTTGCCTTTGCCTGGCACTCTGCCTTCTACTGGCACTCCTCCTTTCATCCCTTTGGCTTTTGCAGTCGCAGATCCAGGGGGATCCCAGGGAGGTGTCGAATCCCAACACTGAGGTGTTGGCGGAGGATTCGGCGGCGCAAGTGCCTGCGGCTGCATTCTGCTCATTACTGCCCTTGTTGCCTCGACCCTCATTTGCTGGCATTGTTGCATCAAGTCCAGACCCTGCTGGAACTTTGCTTCCAGATTCTTGCACAACTTGTACAGATCGGACACCATTTCACCAACTCTCCACTTATTCGGTCCATAGTCCGTTTTGAATTTTTCGCCAGCAGCAAGCATCTTCTTCCAGACCTGTGACGCGTACTCGGAGACGGTGGCGCTGTGGTTTGAGGGAATTTGCCAGAAGCTCAGAAAGCAGTTGAGGTGACCCTTCATCTTTTTTGCGGGAACCTCACTAATTGGTAGGCAACCGGAGCAGTCCACCAAGGCAAACGTCAAATTCTCCGCCCCCACTGGCACTCTGCCTTTGTGGTCCGGCACTCTGCCTCCCATGACAGTAATGTTATTCTCATGGAGGTCCCCCAGAAGACTCCCTTCCAGCCTAAGGGTATGCATTTGTAGCTTCAAGACAAACTTGAACAGCTTGAAGAGGATCAGCATGGTCTCTTTCTCTGGGAACTTGCTTGGGTCGGAAAACCTCTGGTTGAGGAAGGCTCCCACAGTCGTCCCGTTGCCTTTGGCTTCTGTGACGATCACCGATTTTCTCATCCGCGGTGCCACTACGCCCGAGGCATGGGTGACCAAGGTTTTCAAGTCGAAAGCGAGCGGGACAGGAAACGATTGCCAGTGGGTTGTGAACATTCGAGATTGCAGAAAACGCCAGTCAAATTGGTTTCCACACTCTTTTTCATCCTTTGCGAGTGGCCTGTGCAGCTTGACACAGAGGTGCACCTGATCTGTCCGATTATTGAAGTCCAGAGCATCTTCAGGAATAGAATCCACCAGTCTCAGGGCCTCTGCTGCGACTTCCGGGGCTTTGAGGACTTCGGCACTCTGCCTTTCAGACCGAGGAATCCTGAGCTCGCGCAGAAGCTTCAGAATGTCGATGACCCACGGCTGTGGGATCCTCGCAATCATTGAGTCCCGATTCATTCCATGACCGACGTATTTCCATTCACACTTGCACTGTTTGAATCCTTTCCCGCCTCTCACGCGGAATTGCAGGCGGACCTCACCGAAGGCTGTGACATAGTAGTCTAGAGGTTTTTTGATCGGCCAGGGATAATTCGGACCCATCTGCAAGGATCCATCCAGCTGTTGTTCGTAAAACTCACAGGTGATGTTGCCGGCTCGCACATTGGCCCAAAACGTCTGACCAAGCGGACTCGTATGCACAGGCGCTGTCATCCTGCGGCACTCTGCCTTGTCCAGCCAGATTGCGGCACTCTGCCTTGTCCAGCCAGATGCAGGCACTCAGCCTTCTCAGTCCAGCTCAAGGCACTCTGCAAAGAATGGCGAGGCGGCACTCTGCCTTATAATGTCGAAATGATATACTACCTCTGACGTCAATGTGTTGTTAGATTATAGTTACTAGTATTTGACACAATTTAAATTATATCAACTATATTTTGATATTATGCTCACATTGACATTAAATATCATGCATATGCCATCATTCAAGGACCACGACTCACTTCACTTTGAGCAACTCCATCGACAGAATAATCATGACATGACACTTTTATTGAAGCAGCAGCTACACGGAGTTTAACTTAATTGAGGGGCCAGACAGACTCAGCATGATCGGGAGCTTAGCACACGAATGAAACCTAATTCAAGGGCTGTGTTGATATTCAAATCTGCCATATGCCATGATTCAAGGACCACTGCAGCAACATTTGAAACCTGAGCAACCATCATAAGCCATAGGCAAAACAATCATGACATGACACTTCAGAAGCCCGAGAATGCTAAGTTGAATTTGGCAACGCAGAAGCAGCATGATCGGAAGCTAAGAACAGCACCGATGACCAGCAATCCTGGGGTCTGGAGACGCCAGCTGACGGCCAAACCTTGCATGGTCACTTTCATTCATACTCAGACTCTCTCAGCACAGTCGCAAACCCAACACATCCAACAGAACTCAGAAGTGCTCGGTCTTCAGAAGTCTCAGCACTCACAGTTTTGCTTCTGCAGCAAGCAATGCTCTTCTGGAGGCACTACTCTGACAGCGACGAGGCCTTCTCCAAAACACTCACAACTTTGATCATGACTTGTTGGTTTGCCTGCACCACAAACAAATAACCTGTTGCTGTGCGAAAGGCAGGCAGAAGTCCACATGAGCAGACATCGGCACTGAAAAACTTGAGAAGAGTCAGTCGACGAAGCCTGACCCACCTGGCACTCTGCCTTCGTCACTGTCCTGGCCTGTAAATTAAATTGATGTTGGAATTTGCCACTCACTGAATGGTCCAATTCTGGGCACTCTGCCTTTGGCACTCTGCCTTTTAAGGCACTCTGCCCTTCTTTTTTCTCACGATTCGCCGTCCATCATCAGGATGTTTTCTTGCACAATAGCAGGCTCGAACTCGTTGTAATCCTCCTCATCGTCCACACGCTCTTCATTCCAGGCCTCCGGATCATCTTCGTCGTAACCGAATCTCACCATGGTCGTGGTCCACAAGAGTTGCTCACCTTCGCGGACTTCCCCTTCCCACAGCGTCAAATTCTCAGCCCCCCGCGCCCAGCCCTGATGACAGGCATAGAGCCATCTTCTCTCCGTCATCACTTGCATGCCTGCACCGGTGAGCTCCAGCTTCAGGTAAAGTGGCGGTGCCTGTTTATCGATCCTGAACTGAGATCATGTTGAAGTTGCTACTTGATTCTAGTCAGTTTTAATTATTAAGATCCGTAGATATAAGATAATAAATAAATGTAGCGTCGAAGCATGGCTTGCATCTGAGTGGCCATCTAATGCTGTCTGGCCACCATTGGTAGCGTTCAAGGGCCAACTGGGCCGTGGGGCGCAAGGACCAGTGCGGATGGTTTTTGGTCTCCGAGGAACCGGGTTGCGCCCAAGCGCTGATGCCGTTCCCTTTCAAGAAGTCCCAGCGAATCTGCAGGGAGACATCCAGTCAAGCAGTAAGAAACAGTCACAATCAACACATGCTATGATTATCATCAAACACACTGCCCACTGCCTGCCAAACGTCCTCCACGCACATGAAGTATGTGTGAAGGGTCTGGTTGGGGTCTTGCATCGGGGTCTTGCCCTTCTTTCCCTTGCCCTTGCCAAGATCGCCCTTGCTCGCGCTGGCACTCTGCCCTGTGGCACTCTGCCCTGTGGCAGTCTGCCCTGGCTTTCCTGCTCCCTTCCCGACCTGACTTGTTCTTTGGGCTTGAGCGTTGTTCAATGAGTTGGTCAGCTGCCAATTTGAAAACTCTTGCAGCTGAGTGCGGTGGCGGCCTGCCCCTGTGTTTTCCATGGCGGATAATGACTTGCCCACTGCACAATTGGGACAAGGGCACTCTGCCTTACCTGAACCAGACTGCTGCAACAGCACAAGTAGGCAAAAATGAGCACTCATTACAATCACCGGAGACTGACTGTTAAAGTCACATTTGCACCCACTGAGTCGCCGGCTGGATTCACTCATCCAATCGCCCCAGCGGCCCTGATCACCATGTCGGCACAACCGACAAAGGAACTGACAGTTTCCACAACCGAGACGGGCATGATCTCACTTTCTTTTTAAGCTCAGTCAGTAACACCGGCAGCCAGGTTTAAACGCACGAATTAAGCTGTGACTGCCAGCTGAAAGTGGGAATGTAACTATTAGCCTTTTCAAGGTAAGGACTGTGTTTCACTTCCAGCCAGCAGTCCAGTGTCGGGTCCAGGACTCTCTGGCTGGGCCAGTGTCGGGACACAAATTTCGACGGCTCAGAATCATTCATTGGAGCAGAACTGTTTGACCATGGACTTCGGGTTCAGTGTCGATGATCAACTGTACGTGTGCAGCTCATCCTGCATTTCCAGCAGTGCTTCAATCATGTACTCACGATCCCGGAATGGAGCATAGTAGGCTCGGTGGTTGATCCACCTGACAATGGCTTGTTCCATGGTCATCGAGGCAAAGGCCATGACTAGGACACAATAAGCAGCACAGGTCCTGTTAATGCCACCGTAGCAATGGACAAGCACACGAATTGGCCTCTTCTTGCCTCCACGCTTCCGACCACCTCCCTGAAGCTTCATCGCCTCCAACAAAGCAAGAGCATTACCGAGCTCACCAGGGAATGTCTCATCGGCCACCTTCAAGGCACTCTGCCTTCCATCGGCACTCTGCCTTCCTTCAGCGGCTCTTCCGAACAGGCTGCCCATGTCACTTCCCTTGCTGAAGCCCTTGTCATAGGAGCAGCCATAGCCAAATGAGCCCTTCGTCGATGCCTTCTGGCTTTGCATGTGATTGGAAACCTGACAGGGGCCGCTGTAGCCCTTGCTGATTGTCTTGCCCTTGCCCCTGCCGCCATTGGCCTTGCCCATCATTTTGCCCTTGATGGCACTCTGCCTTTGACTCTGGCTGAACTCCTCTGCTGAGCGCTGCCAGCACATCATAATCTTTCTGAAATCTGAAATGAGGCGGCGCCAAATGGTCTTGAACTCATGACTTCTTTGTTCAGCATCAAAGTCATTGGCATGTGTTTGATCCCAGCCACCATACCGAAGATGTGCAGTGCCAAACGGTCCACAATTCGCCAAATACTGATACCAGTCCCATGGCTCAAAATTCCGAGGTCTGTCATCTGCATTCATAGAGATGACAATGTCAGGCTTGACCCGGAGCTGGTCATATCGGATCGGGCAACCAATACTGCCAACAAACAGTTGCCACTGGGGATGGTCGTAAATCAAAACATCATCCATGGGCCACGTCTCGACATCATGCTGGCATGGCCGAGGTGGCGGGATCGACCCAGGCAGCACATCTGTCTGGCCGGTCCATGCTTTGTACAACTTCATATCCATATCTCCGAAATCTGAGATGGCCTCAACTGCCAATTTGATTCGTTGATCCAATTGTGCAGCCCTTTGGATCTTTCGGAGCCCGGTGGTATAGTCGGCAGCTGATCTGCCACAGTGTAAACAATTCCACCGAAGTTGTTGCACGGCTTCGTTCCAGTAATCACTGCCAAGGTCAATGTGATTGGCCTGATTCTGATGGTCAGCAGCAGAAGTCTGGCACTCTGCCTCGGAACTCCCTGAGCACCTTGAAACGGTCGTCGGCATCACTGCTTTCATCGAGCACCCAATTGTCCAACGATTAAAACATTAACAGTGACTAATGCATCACTATACAGTACATTAACCAATGATATGTAACATTGTGTTACTACTGTTACATCAGTATGAATGAATCACTTGATTATCTGGCCGGCAGATGTCGATCATGTATGGTGCAAGGCAACTCACTGACAGACTATGCAGGCAGGCAGGCAGGCAGCCAGCCTCGGAGACAGCAGGGTCCTGAGGACGTCACTGCCACCCGGCACTGTGTAGTCAGCATGTCATGCTGGGTAACCTTTTGGAATCCAAGTTGCGCACACTACCGCTGAGGTCTCCAATCGGACAGTCTAGCTCTGCTGGCTAGATCGTCGAATTCAAAATCCTCTAAGCACACGCAAACCCGGCACTCTGCCTTCCCCAACATCCGTAATGCGGTCTCGGAGGCTGTACAAACACGATGAATCACTGATTCATCATTGACGACAGAGCTTCGTCTCGCACGTCATTGTAATATAAAATTCCTGGCACTCTGCCTTCACTGTAATCCTGCATAAATCTCGGAAAGAGTACGTGCAGGATCATATCATTGATATGCCAGTCTACTTGCAAGACATGCCCACGCTCTTCAGAATTCAGAAAGAACCACAATGTCGAAAAGGACTCCTCTAGCAGCGCGTCGAAATAAATCACATAATCATCGTAGTCACTGTCCATGATCGAGGCCACAGTGCTTGCACGCTCATCGGCAACCAGAATCCAGTCCGAGTCCAGAGACTCACTGTCACTGCACGACATCGACGACATCTGCCGGCTTGCAGGGGGGCCTACTACGACTTAGACTAGAGACAGAGCAGGTCGTCGGCATCACTGCTTTCATCGAGCACACAATTGTCCAACGATTAAAACATTAACAGTGACTAATGCATCACTATATAGTACATTAATCAATGATATGTAACATTTTGTTACTACTGTTACATCAGTATGCATGAATCGCTTGATTCTCTGGCCGGCAGATGTCGATCATGTATGGTGCAAGTCAACTCACTGACAGACTATGCAGGCAGGCAGCCAGCCTCGGAGACAGCAGGGTCCTGAGGACATCACTGCCACCCGGCACTGTGTAGTCAGCATGTCATGCTGGGTAACCGTTTTGAATCCAAGTTGCGCACACTACCGCTGAGGTCTCAAATCGGACAGTCTAGCTCTGCTGGCTAGATCGTCGAATTCAAAATCCCCTAAACACACGCAAACCCGGCACTCTGCCTTCCCCAAGATCCGTGATACTGTCGCGGAGGCTGTACAAACACGACAAATCATTGATTCAGTGACGACAGCCATTCGTCTGTCACATTGAAATATAAAATTCCTGGCACTCTGCCTTGCCTAAAATCCCGCAAAAGTCTCGGAAACAGTACGAACATGATCTGTTCATTGATATGGAAGGCTGCTCGAAAGACTTGCCCACGCTCTTTAGAATCCAGAAACATCCACAATGTCGAAAAGGACTCCTCTAGCATCTCGTCGAACGGAATCACATAATCATCGTCGTCAGCACTGTCCGCGACCGAGCCCGCAGTACTTGCACCCTCATCGTCAACCAGAACCCAGTCCGAGCCCACAGACTCACTGTCACTCCACGACATCGACGACATCTGCCGGCTTGCAGGGGGGCCTACTACGACTTAGACTAGAGACAGAGCAGCTGTAACACGACTATAGTAGATTACGCAGGGCAACAGCGAGCACAACTGCTGCAGCGGCAAGTTGCGATACATGACACGCTCACTGACTATGCAAGGCAGCTTGTCCTCTGCGATGGCAGCATGTCCTCAGGATCCTCGTCATGAGCCTCGGTGCCAGGACTGTACCATAATAATGGAAGTAGCTGAAGCAAGCTGATGCTGAGATCCCAGCAGTTGGCATCCACTTCTCGATGGGCTGGAAGCCGATGAAGACCGATGGGAGAGAAGGAAATGGAAGAGAAGGCGTTCACTAGGCTTGGATTCAAACCGAACACTTAGACCTGGCCAACGGTGTGGGGAGCAACCCCGATGGGGCAGGGACTTAAGTAAGGCAACCTCGAGAG
This sequence comes from Symbiodinium sp. CCMP2592, assembly GCA_905221615.1. Lineage (NCBI taxonomy): Eukaryota > Dinophyceae > Suessiales > Symbiodiniaceae > Symbiodinium > Symbiodinium sp. CCMP2592. Next base: position 219,792 of record CAJNDT010006244.1, read on the forward strand.
GCTCGACTGGCACTCTGCCTCTGTCGATCCAAGTCGCAAGGCTCCCTAACTAACGTGACAAGCATGGATGGCCTCCCCTCCTGGTTGGGAGAAAAATAAAAAAGCCACAACCACTGGACCACCCCACCCGGCACTTTAGCCCATGTGCCCGGGTGTCATATGCCACTGCCCTGGCACGTTGGCCCCAAGGCGGTCCAGGTACCATCGACAACACCTGACACCCGGCCAACGGTGTCCACGAACCGAGATGGGCAGTCGATCCGTGTGGGTAAGGTGGCACTCTGCCTCTGTCGATCCAAGTCGCAAGGCTCCCTAACTAACGTGACAAGCATGGATGGCCTCCCCTCCTGGTTGGGAGAACAAATCAAGCCGCAACCACTGGACCACCCCACCCGGCACTTTAGCCCATGTGCCCGGGTGTCATATGCCACTGCCCTGGCACGTTGGCCCCAAGGCGGTCCAGGTACCATCGACTCAGCACCTGACACCCGGCCAACGGTGTCCACGAACCGAGATGGGCAGTCGATCCGTGTGGGTAAGGGCAAGGTCTCAAGGCAAGTCAACATGTCACTACGGCCTCCCTTCTTTGTTCAATCACAACCCAAAACTATTTAAAAAGATTAAATTTTAAAAATTATTAACTTCAACAACAAATAAACAACAATTTTGTAGACATACAGCAGCAGGAAACCAGGTAGAACAACAGGAAGCCAATTGACTCACTCAGAAACAAAATTCACAAACATGTATTTTTTACACCAAAAATAAAATAAAAGAATTTTAACAACTGTAAAACACAAAAAAACCTATTTAAAAAACTTTTAAATACAAAACAATACTTTTAAATACAAAAAAACACTTTTAAACACAAATAAAGCCAACCACATACAAAAATGAGATTTTGGGTTCCTTTCATATAAGCCTTGTTGATCTAAACCCTGTGGTTCTGGTTCGGCGCAAAGGGTTAAGGAACTGTTCGGTTCGATTAGGTAGAAGCGGACATGTGTAATCTGCGGATATTCCCGATATGCCTGCAGTATAACGAATCATCAAAAACATAATTTTCGATTTGACTGCGGCGGCTCTCCACGAAAAATATATCTTCTCTTACTGTGTTCAGCAAATGGTTGTGAATTGCGACTGCACGGTTTTCCCAGGCATGTATGTTTGATTTCGAGGCTGTTTCTGATTTCAACATGTGGAATTTCGGACGCCTTATAAAGGCCACGGCATGGGATAGATTCGGTTTCTGCCTCGCATGGCGCTACAAGCCGAGGTTAGCGTGTCTTATCGCGTAAATTTTGCAATATGTATGTGGAAACTGAAAGGCATGTCATCTAAGGAGTCTAATCCAGTACCAAAGTAGTGGATTTCAACACGGTTAACCAAGTTTCCTCAACAACCGGCGCAGTAGGACGTAATGCAGTTTATTGGTTCGACTCACTGTGGCTGGAGCACGCCTGAACGACGCGCGTGCCTGCAAAAACGACGTGGTCCGGACATACTGAAGCATATAATCAGACTTGCCCTCAGAAAAGAACACGAAGGAAGGACGCAGCAGGACCTGAAACTAAAAACGCTTCATAAAATACAGAAGGAACAACGTTTCAACTGCGGCTTCTGCTTTCCTGGTGACGCAGTGGCCGCAGTGGCCTGTATTTGAGGCACAATGCGGACGTCGCGAACATCTCTCTGTTTTCTTCAAGTTTCCAAACAAGGGGTTCGTTTACTTAGTTTCGGGTTGAAGGTTCCGTGTTTAAGGGTTCTGCAGTTTAGGATTGAAGCTGCTAAGGTTTAGGATGCTGGGCATGCCTCCGCATGAGAGTTGGGTACGAACGTCGCCCTTTATTTGTCAAGCGTTTGGCGTACACTAGGACATGCACGAAGTAGGAAGACTTGCGTTTATTGTCAACAAGTCTTGTCGTCTGAGCAGACATATTATCTACATTTGCACCTCGCAGTTCAATTTGCGACCACGACATGGCAAACCCACGACAGATGCTAGCACTGTGCTAAACTTCCGGTGCCCAGCACAAGACTATCCCGATGCTGCATGATGCTGCATGGCTTCAAACCCGGATGCATGGACGAAATTGCCACAAGAAGCTTCTGAAACCCATCGGCGCACTTGTTACCGGAAGGGTGTCCGCATCTTTCCGCCGCAATGTCGGGAGTTTCCGCCGCAATGACGGGAGTTTCCGCCGCAATTTTGGGGCACAAAAACCATCATAAATCGCATCCAAAAGTGTTTTGGAGTCACAATTCTCGCTCACCCAGTGTTAAGGCGACAACACTGGCCCAAAACGATCATGCTGTGCTCTCAGTTCCAACATCCTTCGGACTTGTTTTGGCAAAGGTCGTTCGGCGAAATGATGTGGGGGGATGCAAGTCTCAACAGAGCTCCTCGTTGCATTTCGCACGCTCGCACCAAAAACCTGTTGGGACTGAGAACAGACCGTGCTCGTCCTTGGCCAGTGCTGTTGCTAGTAGTAACGAGGAGTGAAGCTTGATTCCCAAACAAAGTCTAGATGTGTTCTTGCGGGTTTTGTGCATCCCGGAATTGCGGCGGAAAACCCCGTCATTGCGGCAGAAACTCCCGACATTGCGGCGGAAAGACACGGACACCCTTCCATTAACATGTACACAATTGACCCACCTGCACAAGCATTTTTTGCAGCTTCGTCCACCCATCCGGGCTCGAGGGTGTGTTCATGATGCAACACCTGGATAGTCGAGTGCTGGGCATTGGAATTGAGTGCATAAATGTGTTTCTGCATGTTGGCTTCCATGGAGTCGAGGAACCGTTTGCAACTCCAAGTTCCCTCATTAAAACCTGGTTTGAACTTCAAAAAAAGAGATAAATTCAAACCAGCACAAGCTCCAAACCCAACCTGAAGCGGGAATCACGCCTCCAACCCTAAACGCCATCAGTTAAATCCTATACTAGAGAAACGCGAAAATACAGACTTTCTACCCGAAGCTGGTTATTAAGTGTGCCTCCGGAGGAAATCAAGTTGTTCGCAAAGAAGCACAACAATGTCCGTCCCAAATAATTGCCGCAAAGAAAACCCATCATGTCCCTCGGACCGGCTGTTGTTGCAGCTTTAGATAATTATTTCGTTTTATCACGGTCTTTCTTCCAAGTGTTTAGCAATTAGGTCCTGCTGAGACCCGTAGTTCTATATCTTGTCTTGAAGCCAGATCTGGAGCTGCACGTCGGCATGTCTGTACTACGCCTGTTGTTGAAACCACAAGGTGAGCTCGAGCCACACTACGTCTGCACTATCTGATGAGCGTGCAATTAAGCACCTTAGCCCGACGTTAGGTTCACCCCTCATCGCCAATTCTGCTTACCAAAAACGGCCCGCTTAAAGTTCTCTTGTTTTCAACTTTCGAAATTCTCGCATCACATATAAATGTTGTTTCCACTTTTTTGCACTTCCGCGATCAACTCGTGGGTGTGGGCTTGGGCTGCACCGAAACATTTGTAAAATTGACGCCATGCAAGACAGAAGCCAAATCCATCCCGGTCCTTAGACATCCTACATGCCGAAACAACCTCGAAAACAACCACACCGTGCTTCGTAACACCCTATCGTTGCAACGAAGCACGAACAGCATCCACATGGTTTTCAACGAAAATCGTCGCAAGGATATAAGGAACGTATACATGAGATAACTGCACTCTTGCACCCGAAAGCATGCAAGTTATAGGCGCAAGTTACAAACTGAGTGTTCCAGTCTGCTATGAACATACCTCGGTTTATGCAGTTTTCATGCCCTTATACAGTCTAAACCGGCCGGCCAGCACCATGTCACTGCAGGAACGTTCGACCATAAGAACATGGAGCTGCGAGCCGGCGGCAAAACCAAAATTCGTTCGTGAAAAACAAAAACGCCGCCGAAATTACAATTCTGCCGCAACTGATGTGCTGTATACTGCTGGATTTAGGTTTCTGCCGTCAGACATGTCTTTCCGCCTCCGATTGCGTTTCGGCGCCGCAACCCTATTGCGGCGGAAATTTTTGCCGCAACGGAGTTTCCAGGTATATACATGATTTTGATGGGCTCGCAACGTTCTGCTCCGAGCGAAAGATGATCCAGTGTAATCAGCATCGGTTGCGAATCAATCATGAAACTTTGCACTGAAGATACATCCCACAACATACTGGAGACAGTATTCGCAACAATGAAAGGAACATGGCACCTGGCAGCTATTGCAGAGCCTGACCAAACGAATGAGTAATGCAAGCAAGTTGTTGTCGTTCCGGATATTTGCTTGCTCTCGTCGGCTCAAGGAATGAATACCCTGCAAAGGCCCACGGCATTGCCCACACTTTGTATGCCAGAGTAAAGTGTTCGGCGGAATCCCCGCCCACATGAGCTCGACTCTGCCATCTTGTATCCATCTGAAAATTTTGTGCTCGATGGACTTATCAATTCCATACCGAGACATGCACAGATTTGCATCAATGGCATAAGCAGGTATCCCGACTGACTTCCTACTGGGCATCATGGAAGGAAATCTCAAGGCAAAAAAGGTGAGGCTTCTGTTTGCAGGAAAGTACGTTCAGCCGGCACGGACCGACTCGGCCGGCGTCACCCCTCGGAAGACTTTCTCCAAGTTCTGCTCGCTCCGATGGCAATGTCGGCGGCTCCCGGCTGCCATCTTTGACAACAGCTGCTGAACTCGCCCCACCTTGGCATACCTTCTGACGCTTTGATTTGCTTTCTAACGTCCCCGAGCCTTCACTCCGTTGAAGTTCCGAATCTTGGCCCCTAGATCGTGCGTTGCGCCCCCATGGCGAAGCCTGATCGGGCTGCCTGAAACTTCTTTCTGTCCTCCTCCATAGAGAAACCGGAGATCCGCGAATCTGGATCTGACAACTTTTTTGGCTCGCCGACTCATTGCAGCATTGCATACCCTTGACGTCGAAAGGGAGGCTGTTGTCGAACCGGCCATGACAACCGGCGCTATCACATGTCGCCTGCATAGATCCAGGGCTTCTCCCGGCCGGAGATACAGGTGAAAAGCGACGAGGACCATTAGGGCCATACACGGCAGACCCATGGCCATTAACTCCATCGCCGTTCCCATCATGAGCAGTCTTGGAAGCTGGAGCTTGTTGGTTGATGGCTTTAGCTTCCGCCACCCTCGCAGTGCCCTTCGCTCCTTATCAACCGCCCTTTGTATGAGATATTCCCGAACTCTGCCGCCGCCAGGGTCTCCTCCCGCGAACATCACGTCCATATAGTCGGCTAGCCAAATGTCTGCCTCGTCCGCGCCTAGAAATTCTGGGGCCCCGTTCTCCAACATGGTCAACTTGCTCTGACGAGCCTGGGACGCCGTCCCCCTCGGTCGATGGGATACTTCGCCGTGGGATGGTCCTCAAGGCCTTCGTTGGAGGCTGATTGTCCTTTGACCTTCTCTCTAGAACCCTCTTTCTGGAGACCACCCGTTGCCCCCACACTGTAACGGCGGCATTGATCTTCGCTGGGATGGTTCTCGGTTCTCATTTCCGCTGCCTCGCTGGGCTTTGAGCTGCGCCTCTTCACCGAGACCGCCGCCCCCTCCAGGTGACTTCGTGTAAGAACCCGGATCGATCTGCCCTCGGCTCGGTTCATCTGCAGGATTCCTCTCCGAGCACACCCAGCGAGGGTGTACCCGAATTCGAGCGGCGAGGCCAAATGAACCGACTGGCTGCATCGCACGCAAAAGATCAAAGCTATGAGCTCTTCCCTTGAGCAACGCAAAGCAGAGAGCGAGGTTGTCCACCAAGAAAACATGACGTTTGTTGCGCTGCTTGCTTGAACGAGACAGCCTCCTCATAGCTACAGCTAAGACAACACAACGAGCCTCCTTCAATGTTATGTGCTCTTGTAGATGCCTCCATCGGCCCATCATTCGAGTAGTCCACTTGTCCGGGGCAGCCACACCGGGCTCAACCTCAGGAAAGTCAGGGTCGGCAATGTGTGATTCACATTCTGGCGGGGCTTCACCTCCCGACCATGCCGTCCTCACATCCTCGAAGACGCTCCGTCCAAGTGCACGTTGCCTAGGAGCCCATTGTTCAGGAGGGAGACGCTTGAACCTCCAACGTCATTCCACTCCCCTAGGCACCTTGCGGACTTTTTGCCGACGACAGATTCACAGACGCCGTAGCCCTCAGGCGAGGCGTCAGTTGCGGTGAGCACAACTGAATATGGCTGTCGCATGTCAGCTACCACAGTAGGGGTGCAATGCCGATGAACATCTCAACCTCAATCCTCTCCTGCTTGTTGAGGTATCTGGGTCCCCACCACGCTCGATGAAGTCGTAAAGCCTACGAATACACTCATCCCAGCGCGGTTAAGAACACAAATCGTCATGGCATGTCCAAGTAATGGCTGCATCATCTCAACCGGCACCCTGTCCGGAAGCATATACTCGAACGCGAACCTGCACACTTTTGCCATCGATCATTCCCCCCAAAGTTTCCATGCTAGTTGAGGCCTCGGCTTCCTCACTGAGATCAGCACGAACTTGGTCACAACCTCGTTGGCAGTCCTCCTTGCTGTAGCAGAATACGGCATCGCGATACACCCACTTTCCCGAAGTCGCGGTGGCCGTTGCCCATCGATAACCAAGGAGTCCCTGCCAATGCCGGGAGAACTGACTGTGGTTTGCTCGCGCAGTGTCTGCATAAGATAGAAAGGCCAGTTGAAACCCATGGGCAAAACCTTGATGCATGGAACATGGAATGATCTTCTCGAACCCTTCGAACGAAAGCTTCCCGCCAGTCACAAAGGCAGCCTCCTGTAAGTTGAGGTCTGATTTGAGGCAGAAGAAATCCGCAAGACCTGGCGGGCAGTCAACCGCGCAAAAGCAGTCCTTTATGTCGGCACCGGCAACAAATAAGTCCTGCTCGGGCTGTAAGAGAATCTGACCCAACACTGACAAACAACACAGCTCCGTAAGCGGGGGGGCCTTGAACATCAAGTTGGTCTGGCGGAAGTCTAAGACAAGCCATTGCTGCTCATGCACCCCATTGTCAATGACTTTCGGCTTCTTCGACACACAGAAGGCGCCTACTCTTCCACGACAAGTGCTAGTGAATCCCAACACCCCCGCATCGAACAGCCGCCTCACGAAAGCCAGGTAACCCAACTTGCTGGACAACAGACGATCATTATATGGTGGCAGAGCCCATACTTTCTTTGAGAATCCAAGAATCAGCATCCTCCAACATGAAATCCTCGAAGCGGAGCACCATGTTCTTCACAGGCCCCTCCCATTTGTCAGCAAGGCTGACCCCAGCCACTCCACCGGAAGGCAGCGAAAGTTTCTGGAGCTCCATACTGACCACCGTACCCACGCCAGGCTCGGGCTCGCTGTACGACGAGCTGGCGACGCGGAGCGAACTAAGGGCTCCCGCGTAGCATGCACCATCCGGAGGCGGACCAAGCTGCTTGATGCATCTTGTGTTGTTCCTGAGCGCATCCTTTTGCCCGTGGGGCAGGCTGTCCACCTCATGAACAACGTAATCTCGCCATCGCTTGTCCCCTCCGAAAAACATCAAATTCAATGCCCGCTTTGCTTATCCGCCGGTTTTCAGCTTGGTGTACCCGAACACGACCATGCACCGATCTTGAAAGGCCACGCTTTACACACCCCTCAACAGGAAGACACGGAAGAGGAAATATATCACGCCGCCGACCGCTTGAATCGGCTGGTTCATGAAAGATCCTCGTAGCCCTGCCACCTTTACGACCAGAAGCCATGTCCAAATGAAACAAGAGAGGGGCAGCCCTCCCAAAAGTGCAGTCCTGAAAATTAGTGGAGCCGCCGACTGCAAAGTGACCCCACTATATCGAATCTAGCCAGTCTCCGCCGCCGATGACCCCTTCCCGGGGGTCTTTGGCGGCTTGCCTTTGGCCTTGCCCTTCGCCTCCTCGAGCTTGCGCCGCTCCTTGAGAATCTGAGATTCGGCCTGCAGCTTCTTCGCAACATGTTCGGTTAACGCCGGGACGACGATGGCGCCTCCCGGCTTGTACTGGCTTCCAAACCAATAATCGGCGCCTTCGTAATTAGGCGATGACGGACTATATGCGTGCGCCTCAGCAATAAGTTGCTTCCTACGCACCAAAAATTCGAAACATGCCAAGTTCGGGACACCTCCAGGCGAGGCGTTGGGCATAAGAGCTCTCGGCGACCGAGTGCCTTGATCAGGCAGACGCGCCCATTCCCAGCCTCGGCATCGACATGCATGAGCCCATAGTCATTGAGCATGGGTAACCCGGCTGCGATCTCCACAGCTCTCGCATAGCACCAGACTCTATCCGCCCCCGGCTGCAATCCCGCAGCCCCAGGGACGGGAGGGTCAGGCACACCCGGCATCAAAGCCCCCGCACCGGCTGCTTAATGGGGGCGTGCAGGAGCAAGGGGCAAGGGAGCGACACCTCGGCATCCTCGCTCAGCATCGGCCTCCGCCCTGCCGGCTCGCATGTATCCTGCATAATCCCTGGCAGACATGGGAGCAAACCCATAGATACAGGCAATCCGAATGTTCCTCGGGATTCCGCCACCTTGTCCACACACATGAAACCCTGCCACGTCCGGATTGGAGGCATCCAGGGTTTCGCAGTATATGTCAAGGTCCGGGGTGAAGATCACATACTCAAAGGTGCCTGCATCCACCTCGGCCAGCACGAGCCTCGAGTGTACACAATGGGGTCTTTCCCCGTAATCCAGAAGCACGATGTCTCCCACATTCACAGCCATCAACCCAGAATCTGGAGTGGCTTTGAAGGATTATACACCCCCTTGCTCTTGCCCTTCAAGTGGATGGCCACTTCACGCTCCTCGCCCTTATGAACAAATGGCAATTTCACGCTAATGCGAAGCCCGCGGCCTCCAAGATGAGAATCACGCACAGAATGATCAGAGCGAAAACCCACACGTTAATCGCGGAGCTCTCTGTGGCCCTTGGCACAGCACAATGGCAATCACACACACACACAGCGAGGCTGATCCAGACGATCTGGAAAGAGACCTCGCAACACCCAGCCAGCACGGACACCCGCCAGGATATATCCCACGGATGCCGAATGGGGCGCACTACTCACCACCAAAATCTTGAGAGAAAGAGATAAGACGGCAGATACCTTCACAGCACAAGCCGTCAACACGCTACTTAGTAGCACACATTACTATGACAATAACAGCAACATACAGCAACCATAACTGTTACACACAGTTACATGCATGGCATACGTACAGACCTACATCCAGCCGGTTTTCCAGATCGCCCTTTTTGGATTCCATATCCCTCCGCAAAGCATGGCCGTTCGGCAGGTCGTAGCAAATATTGGCGGCGTTGCACACGCACACGCACCCACACACATGCGCGCGCGTGTTCATTCTTCCATCCGCTAATTCATCCATGCAAGCCTACAATCATTCACTTTTTCACGAATAAATACACATGCAAAAATGCACAAATACACCTGCATGTCACTACACACTTGCACAGCATCCGATCCTCTTTTGCAGGTGCAGGCCAAAGCGTCCCTACGCGGTTCCCCCTGCAGAAAGCATACTACTGCTGGGATTTGCGGTTCTCATGGATTTGCAGCATGTGCTTCAGTAAATTGCAACTGATACGCAGCCTTGTTGCTTGCACGGATGTGCTGCCCAGTACTGGATTTTGGGGGTTGTTTGATCTCCGCTGACCCGCCAGACTCGCTCATGCTATCCAAACGAAACCTCACCATGGGTCGCAGAATTTGACACGACGAGTCCTAAACCACTATCGTTCCGGTGCATGCTCAAGGAGTTGTGTTTGAGCTGGTCAGCCGTGCTGCTAGCCGAACTTGCAAAGTATCCTATCTGCAATCCACAAATACGTCTACCCACCCCCATCGAGCTTTACCCATTTCAGGCCTCCAAGTGTCCCTTTCCGGTCATTACGGATCAAATGATGCACTTAGGGTGGAGCTGGGGCCTGCGTTGCATGAAAGAAAGCCGGGGCTGTAGCATTCTAGTCGCATGCACTTAGGAACCTATGAGGCAGGAGTGTGTAGGGTGACTGAAGTGGAAGCTCGAATCTACTCAAGCAGCCTGGCTTCACGCTCACAGACTCGGCAAAGACAGTGGCCAAATACGTCTTTCCAGATCCCGGTGGCCCCTGTAGAAGAAGAGCATGCGCTGTTGCCTTCCGCTGTTGCAAACCGTCTAACAACAAATCGACTCAAGCACGACTGACAGCCCTTCCCAGTTGATTTCTGTGCCTCGCCATGGAGAATACAGCTGGCCAGCTGCAAAACGGAATCAATGGCTGCATCAAAACCGCCAACTCGGAGAAGAAGGCTCCTAGCGCAGCTGGGTTCTTCTTCACATGCACCGTCCACAAATTCAGCACTTGCCTTCGCCAGCTTTGCAAGGCTTCTGACACCGTGCAGGCATCCAAAGCGTCACAAAGTGACGAGGTCTCCATACTCGGCATGCAGACCGGGATCCATGCTTAGTATTCCAGACTTCGGACGCGGGCTGTTTTGAGCCACGCAGCTTTACCGGCTAGGACTCAGCTGCACGATGCATCTACAACTTCTCGACGAGTGCGGCTGCCGGCCTCATGATGCCAAAGAAGTTCGGATGTGCAGAGGCACTTGATACCACCAGCTCTGGGCAGTCCACACTGCACCCCCGTTCTGTGGCAGTTTCTGGCCCGTCTTCACAGTTCTCCAACGGATGCGGGTAATCCTCATCATCGAAGCACGTGACCTGACGCCTGCTGACTCCCAGGCCGCAAGCGCCGGCACCACCCACCGCTTCGCACGCACCCCAGCTGCCAGTGACGAGTCGGTAGTCGGCGGGAGGCGCGAAGAGGCCTGGCGGCGCGGATGAGTGCCGGATAGTGCGGGACTGGGACTGGGAGGTCTGTAAGGCCAGAACCGACTTCGGCCACGTGGACAGGATGCGAATTACCTCCGAAGGTCTCCAAGAAGTTGATGCGCCAAAACCGGAAGTTGCTGTCGCCCTGGAGGTTCCACCTTGCGAATCTCCAGTCCGTGCGCGTGTCAGACATGCACCAGTTTGAACGTTCGAGAGCGGCTACGCTCGGCTACCATAGCAGGGCCTGGCCTGCGCGTCTCTCCAGATGACCAGAAGGCTCCCACACTGAAGGGCGTGCGCAGCTCAAGCCACCCAGCGTTTTCATCATTTCTTGCTTCCAAGGAGATCATGGAGGGCCCTTGCAAAGAAGTGCAAACGGTGCACTCCCCAGACGTCAACGAGAATCCTTCCAGCTCTCTGACCTCGCCAGGAGCTGCACGAAGCAAAGGCAAACAGCACACAGACAGAATCGGTTTCAGCGACTGCTCTAGAGCGGTGCACTTTCCTTGCCCTGGCCCATCCTGGCCCCCGGCTTTACCCAAGTCGAATGACAGCCACTGCGGCGCCGGCCCGGCTGAGGTCCAAGCCTCGCAAAAGCTACGTTCAGTACAGCAAAAAGGACGCGTCGACGCCACAGCCCAAGTCCGCGGGCCGTGAGGCTTGAGCCGTCGATGAGAACCCCACAGCCCAAGTCCGCAGTTGCGGCACTGGCAACAGGTCACGTTCAAGCGATCTTAAGTTTAAGCGATAGGAACGGAATCATCCACATGATTTCCGAAAGCCGCCTTGAAGAGCTGCAACTGGCAGTACAAGCTGCGCCCCCCTGAGAGCAGCCGGGCATTTGTGCATGCCTGCACTATGTTGCAGGCATGTGAGCCTAAACCGAGCCTGGCAAGCACAAATCGAAGTTCCACAGGCCCGTGACCTTGCTGGCGGCTCGCCAGTCGTGCAGCGATTGTCGCTGTAGCTCACTCCGTCTTCTCCTGTTATGTCGGAAAACGTTGCCTAGGCCGATGTCGAATCTGCTTCAGATGTCTTTAGAGACTTGTGCACAGCGTTTCGTTGTGGCAGAACCTTTACACTGAAGCACTGAATGGCAGCCCGAAAGCATGCAGCTCCTCTGCAAACCACCTCAGCTGTAGGAGTAGCCACGTATACGCTGCCTTACAGCTGTGCAGCTGGGCTACTCTGCTATTGCATGACTTTTTGGTCGAGGCGCTGTCCTCTCTTGTGACCCGCCACCGCATGTAGCGGAGCATAGCGTCCAATGAGAAATTTCGAAAGTATAGCCCAGCTTCGGCATCAACTGCAGCTCTGCAACAGCAACTTGTGTACCTTAGCTGTGGAGGATCCGCTTGTCGGAACAAGCAGGAAGAGTCCTAACACTTCAGAAGCTTTCGCTAAGCGTCCGGTGCCTTCCAACATGGTCAGCACATAGCTTCTCCAGGAGCTGTGGCCTACGAACCGCGTGAAGGGAAAGCCTGAGGATGCTCTTTAAGCACGTGGGCTCCCGAGCCTCCCAGATCTCTGATGTGAGTTGTGCCTTCCTGCCACGTCTTGCCCCACGCCTTGGATGTGCACAGCATGCTGGACCCCGCCACGGACTCGTGCACGCGATTTCCAGTCTTCTTGGCAAGATGGCTTCTGACTTCGTCTTGCTCATTGCTCCGGGTTTCCTTTACTGCAGTGCGTTGCAGGCAGGCTGCCTCGTCCAGGATTTGGCGCTGCGTGGAGCCTGGCTCAACCCCTTCCAGGCGCCACGCCGTCGGTGCCAGATCAGGACGCCCAATCACGGCTGTGAGGGCGTAGGAGCCCAGCGTTGCGTAGGTTCCGTCTGCAAAGGGATCAAAGGTCCAAGTAAAGTCAGATTCGAGTTCTGAGATCTGCTGTCTCTGCCTGCTATTCGGGCTTCCAGCCATTGTGGCGCTTGACCATCGGATGCCCTTGGCACCAGCAGGATAGCAGAAGAACACCAAAGCGAAAACGAGCCAAGCTGCAGTTGGTGCTTGGGTAGAATCCGATTCTCGACGCACGATTTCAGATTTCAGACCGCCTGTTCTGAAACACATCTGGTTTGCTGTCGCTTTTTCTAAACCTCGGTTTTCGACACGTCTGCTGCAACCCATTGTTAATTATGAAATCCTCGTCGTGGCCACCCCTTTTGCGGAAAATCTGGTTGAGGCAAGTCGATGCCCTGACTACGTCTGGGGTCTCCTCTGTGCCAGGCTTCTCCTTCTGCCTCGAGCCCAAATTGCTGTTTACTCTGTGCAATCGTGTATTGTTTGATGGCGAGATAGCTGCTAGGTCAATATGTCCCTAATGCAGCAGAGACTCCATGCGGAGGTGACATTCCGGTCAAGCGCGTAGGCACATGCATACTCGTTGCTTGATGCCCTGCACTTCAGAAAGATGCTTGCAGCAAATCCACCACAAGCTCTCAAGCTTCAGAGCTCTCACTGCGGCTTTGTCGGCTCCTGCACGTGAACCCTGCATCGATGCTGAAAGCATAGCATGCACAGCATGCTTCAAAGAAAACAAGGCAGCGAAAGGGGAACGCCATTGCACAGGACGGCACTTCCTTCTACATCGCGACTGACGCAGATATAGCTGGAATCTGGCTGCGTAGTCGACAAGCTCGACTTACAGCAATGCTTGCCTGCGTGTGTGTCCGCCAGATGGCCCCCTACTAGCATCTGCACCATCATGGTCTGCAAATCGAGGCCCTCCTCCATACCTATATGTCTTCGCTGTATACTTATGTTTAACAGTTCAACCACATGCTACAGCAGCTTTACTTGCGATTATCTCAACGTGGCTTCTGTCATCAGTGCACTCGCTTTCACATAGTCGAACTACACCAAGGATTAACCTTGAACAGCACCGGGCGCAAGGGACGCATGCTGAGATCCTGTGCAGTTTGAATGGCAAACTGGCAAACTCCAGAGATCAAGGACTTGCACGATCGCTTTTGGAGATTTGGAACCCATCATGCGATCTCGATGTCGACCACTCTTGCGAGCTTCATTAGCAAACCTGGTAGCGAGACTGTGCTCACACCTGTTTCGCACATGTGCACCAACCCTGCATCACTGAGGCTCCCATTCACATCATGGACTTTCTGCGTCCGAGTCAGTATCAGCCGTCTCCTCGAAACAAGCATGCCCATTGCCCAAGCTCGTCTGGAAAGCGTTGAGTGCACTTGCTTTTCAGCACATGCCTTGGCGAAATCTTGTGCTTCCCCACCGATCCAAAGATCTTTTTCCTCAGCCTCAGTTCTTGCAAATTGAGTTGCTCATTGCTCCACTCCTTTCTGAACTCCGTGAAGAATGAGGCTAGGGCTCCTTCGATGAGCGTTGCAATCAAGGACTCGGCGGCAGGAACTGCCTGTCGTGCAGAGCATGGGCAGAAAAAGCCTCTGCTGAAAAACGACAGCAGCCTTGATGGACTCCCCGTTGAAGGCCTCGCTGCATAGGCGCAGATTTGTAACGGTTCGGCATTTCGCCACTGTTACATTCGTCGATTCATAGTTCAGTTCAACACAGCTCCTATGTTCAAGATTCGTCTGCATTTCGGCGCCATAGCTCATGTCACCGAAGCGATGCATGTCATGCGACAGAAGCAGTAAGTCGTCCTACACAAACCAACATGCAACTAATCTGCAAGCTGGGCTTCTCATGAGACTCGATGAGGAGGATGATATGGATTCATTTTGAGTTATGGGCTCTGGCTTGATCAGTGGGAGCTCGAAACTGACGGAAATACACGTAGTGGCTTTTAAGACCTTTTAGAGCTAGTTTTCCTAAGAGTTCAAGTCAGCTTTGCAGTGGAGAGGAACATGACTCCGAGAAGCCCACGCTACGACTCTTGTCTGCTCCAGTCGTGCAAAGCTGAGGCAGGCTCCCGCGGTCTCAAAAAACCGGATGCGAAGACCTGAACGGCAGGGATCCTCAACAACTGGCAGAATCCAACAGCAGCGGGCCATGCTCCACCTGCATTGTTGCGGTCTTGCTGGATCTGCTCCATTAGGGCCAGAGTGTCAGTACGATGCGTCAGGACTTCCAAAGGTCTTGGACCCGACTGCTACTCGGTTGCGAGTCTAGAACCTCCTGCTCTAGTTTGAGCACTTCAAGTAGCATCGATGCAACACGTGTCAACGACCGTCTCCTATCTCATGACCGGCCTTTGCAGCAGTGGTGGGCGTCAGCATGACCTGAGCTTCCCCTTTGACTCCCTGATGCGGTTTGGCCACTATCATGATTTCACATCCTGAGACGTGAGTTTCTCACTACAAGTAGCTAGTGGTTGGGCCTGCGAAGGTGCGCGTGGTTCTCACAGTGCCCCGGAGCAAACCGTAAAGGAAGGGCATTGAAGACACCTAGGATTTAGGACGGCTTGGGGATGCTTCGAATCCATTCCTAGTTCCTAGGTCCACTCTGATACCAACTCCACATCCAAGCGTGCATCCCGATATTCGCAGAATCCGAACGGTTACGCCTTCACTCTTCCCATAACAGCCTTGTCGGTCCGCTTCAACCACTAAGGGTTTATTCAAAGGATTGTCGAGATCTACACGGCACTAACACCGTCACACGGCCGCGGCGCGGTTATCATGTCTCTACGCAGGCAGAACACAATCCGAACCACCAAACCTAATCACGTGATTCCAGGCCCCTCGCTGCCTGAGCGTATTCAACAAAGGTGTGAAGGCTGTGTCACAACCGTCGCAAGAAAAGAGTTTGAGCCGTTGACCGGCGCAGATGCAGGGGCCTGGCAAGTGCGAGGCGCGAGAAGCCACTGCGTGCCGCCGCAGTGCCACGCTCAAACGCTTAGTCCCTGGCCGAGCTGCCTGCAGCCTTGCCACCCTGAAGTCTGGATGCAGATTTGCGCAGTCCCTCAAGCTCCCTTCCTCATGTCGTCATGCTGTCTCTAAGAAGCGGGCCCAGCGATCTTGCCTTCAAGCTCTTGAAATTAAACGCTGTGCGCCAACTTTCGCTGCAAACCAAAGAAGTGTAGACGGGAAGCTTGGCCCGAGACGCCACATTACACATGGTGTGAAGGAATGAGCTAATGTAGAGCGCAACATACGCCTGCCATGTCCATGTCAGAACGGGGCAGTGCAGCACAGTGTCGAAAATTGAAATCGAGGCAGCTGGACAACTTCTTCAGGAAGCTTCTCATGAAAGATCTCAATCTTGGTGCAGCTCTGGACGGTTTAATGTGTATGGCGGGTACATGTCGGAGCATGCGCAAGCAGTGCCAACATGTCTTGACCCCATCTGATTGACCCCATCTGAATTGTGGCTGTCACCGGTCTTCCCTACGACTGCTCATCTACGACTGCTCATCTAAGTTGCAGAAGCGGAACTCTAAACAGCCAATGCTCTTGACACTGCCTTGAGGCTCAAGAAGGCATAATTCCAGGTTTGAAGCACAGCCCCAAATTGCTCGGTGCCAGGCTAAGTACTCCCGTTGCCTCTGGATGTTGCCAGGCCTGGAAAAATTGTCGGAAAATGAAGTCTCAGGCCTTTGTTTTTCGGTCTGAGGATGCTGCTGAATCTCCCTGCTTTGCAGGAGGTTCATAGCCTCGCACTGCACAGCAGCCGAAGCACAGCCACGCTGCAGCTACATGCAAAAGGACCAGAGCTTCCGCGTGGCCTCGAAGGATAGGAGTGGAGAAGGCAAGCAATCCAACCAGACCTTCAGGCAACACCTGCCGGCACCCACCACAGTTGCAATGCCACTCGGCCCTAACTGAGGCCCCTTGGTGTTTCGGCCAGGCTTCAACAGGTTTGCGCTTCCACGCGCTTCCACTCTGCAAGTTCCCCAGCTGCCCGTCGCTTGCTCCCTCTCTCTGTCTCGGGAGAGACGGTAACGTTCCTGCTGACAGCGGGACACCGGGACCCCATGGCTGCTCAAGCCTGGGGAATGCTCACAAACCTCTGCGGCAATGGTGCTTGCACGCGGCCAGGAGCAGACTAGGTCTCGACCTGCCTCTCTCCGTCTCTCTCCCTCTCCCTGCCGCTCCGCTTCTGGTCTTCTTCTCCCTGGCTTTGGCCCGCGGTGGCAAACCCCCTTGCCCCCCCACCCCCCTCCTCATCACCCCCTCCCCCCTGGGACGCTGCGACGACAGCCGCAGAGATCGACGCGATCCTCGTGACGGTCGGCGTTTTCGAAAGATGGGATCGTCGCTGCGATGAATAACTGCCAACAGTCACCGGGAGTCGGCCAGTTGGATCCTGGCGTGACCGTTGTCGTGACTTTCGGGAGTTTTCGTCCTGCGGGGCAACGGGCAACGTTCGTGGCAGTAGCTGGCATGTGGTCCTGATCTGATCTTTGTTTTTGTGTGGGGGCCGGATGCGGAGGGTTCGCATCTACCGTCTGACAGCCAGTGCTGCGGGAAGAACCGCACCAGAGCCAAGGCTGGTCTTACGGGGGCCTGGCTCCATGTGCCACAGGGCGCAGAAGGCGAAGAGGGGTGGGGGCTGCGGCTCAGGCCCTGAATCACACATGGTGCCCCTGCGGCGAAACAGAAACTGGCTGCTCATGTGCCAACAGGCCGATGCCGGCAAGATCCAGCGTGGCCAGGAAAGGCGGAGCGGACGGATTTTTCTCCGCGAATCCTAGGGCCTAGGCCTTCTAAACCCGAGAATCCAGTGGCTAGCAGAAACATATCCGCAGAGGCTGTTCCTGTCAGATGGACCCGTGGCTTATCCTGGAACCCCCCGGTTTTTTTCTTCGCACGTGCCAGGGGAGTGGCCCTGCGCGCTCTCAGTACCCACCTCCCTGGTTGGTTAGTTCGCCAGCGGCGCGAGCGGCGGCGCGAGCGTTGGTGGGCCGTGGCAGCACTGCTCTTCCTGGGGTCCGGGCCAGAGAAGAGCAGGGT
Organism: Symbiodinium sp. CCMP2592; assembly: GCA_905221615.1. Classification (NCBI taxonomy): domain Eukaryota; class Dinophyceae; order Suessiales; family Symbiodiniaceae; genus Symbiodinium; species Symbiodinium sp. CCMP2592. The sequence goes on from CAJNDT010006244.1 coordinate 237,548, forward strand.
CCAAGTCACGCGGCAATGGATTCCCATAGTCGATCGTATTCAACTGAGTTCTGCTTGAACGAACGCTGCGTAGACCGTGCAAATTGCCGAGCTTCATGCCAAAGGAAACACGGCATCAGGATCCACTTCTTAGGCGCCAACGTGTACAGTCAAGAGCACCAGCCCTTCATCAAGACCGCCGAGCCGAGGCCAGTGCCGAAGAGCTTTCCAAACTCCTCGTCGGCGGCCTCCCTCTCGAGGGCCTCACGCAGCTATGGGGACGCAACATGCCGCGCCGTGCCGTGCACTGCCGCTTCCGGCTTCCCCCAAAGCCAATGCCGCTGCCTCACAGAGGAAGATCACCGCTGGTGGCAGCTTTGGATACCAGCCTTGCTTTTTCACGTCGCAACCACAGAAACAACATCGCCCAAGCTACACCCTGCGGCAAGCTTGGGACGTCCCGTGGTCTTGTCCGTGAAATCAACACCGAAGGTGTTGCAAATAGCCCTGGCTGGCATGGCTTGCACTTGTTGAATCCTCACCTCTCGATACCTCTTGCAAACCGTTAAACTGGAGACACAACCGTCGCAAGCTCCCAGAAAGCCCACTTTTGTCTGTCGTCTCACGCTGACGTCGCTTTGAAGCGTTTGGCCTCTCAGGTTGAAGCCAGAGGAGGAACAGAAAGAACGAGAGAGAGAGAGAGAGAGAGAGAGAGAGAGAGAGAGAGAGAGAGAGAGAAGGAGAGAGCGTGTGACAGCGCTGTGCTCGTGTAGGACTGCCAGATACTGCCACACGTTTGTTGAGCCTTCTTCATCTGCTTGACGGTTTCCAAGTCCTTCCGATTTCGTTTGCGATGGTCGATCAGCTCGTCACGCCGCTTCTCTCGAAGCTGGAAGCGATAGAAATCCGGCATCTCTTTCGATTTCTTTGACTTCATCTTCTTTCCCGTAGGCGCAGCCGTTTGTTCAGTGCTTTCACCGAATGCACCTGTTTTCAGAGATGGGCGACGGGCCCCGCGGATGGTTAGACCGTCCGGAGTTCTCGTAATGCCAGAAACTACCTTGGTGAAGCCATCATCGTCAACCTGCGTCTCTTTGGCAAGACGCTTCTTCTCATCTTCTCGCTCGTCGTACTGTGCCATCCAATCGTCAATCTCCTGTCTGAGCCGCACAGGATCCTTGGATTGCATGCGTATGCAAGGCTCAAGAAACTTCATACCAAAAATGTCGAAGCAGCCATCAGCCCAGGTTCGGGATACAGCGCCTTCCTTGATCGAAGTCGCTCTTTAAGTATTGATGGAGGTGGCGGTAAAACAGTGTGTGCCGAGATGAGCCCTGTTGCAGCATCCAGCGCCTTCCGCAAAACATGCGCCTCGGAATGAGCAAGGGGTTCTACAGCGAGGCTTTGAGCTGCTAGACCAACACCCCTGCCCCACACGATGCGCAATACACGCATGCACAGATGCGCAAATACTTTGTTCCAATTGCCGGAGGCCACACGAGTTGAGAGCAAAATCCTTCGACAGCTCGCCTCCTTGAAGACCACACGAGCAAAGACAACATGCAGGCGCACATGGTCCGCCCGCTGCTCGGCCTGCACGTGCAGCAAGACAGGATTTCATTGAGATTCGGGGGCTGCTGGAGCTGCACGGGTCCTTCGGCGCACGTTTCTCCACGCACTTCAGCTCAACCTTCCTGTCGGTGGCAGGGGCAAACGGTAAACTGTTGTATGCCACTGTGTTCAGGCTGTGCCAAGTGGCTCTACTGGCCCGAAGGAGGAGAAGCACTGCCGAATCTGCGACTCCGTGGTGAAAGCATCCAAGTGGGTAGCGAAGAGTGTTCTGGGAGCACTCTCCTGGCAAAGCAGCTTAGCGATTTGCACTTTTGAGCGCCAGAATGCAATCCTTTTCTGCAGGATCTCTTGCGTCGTGCTTCTTGACTAGGAGGGTCCTGCCAACCACTTGCACATCAGGGACATCCCGAAGAACTTGTAAGGACCTTTAGGGACATGTTCTACGGCTACGACTTTCCAACTCCAACCAAACTAAGTTGTTCAATGTGCATCACTACGGTCCTTGTAATAGGCGAGCCTGGCGACATTGGCACCCGAAGGAGCTTGTACCCACGAACGAGCTCTGAGCTGGGAGATGTTGAAGCATCTGCGTTCTTCCGGACCATGGCCGCCAAGACTTAAGAGGGACTTTTGAGGCCTGGGTCCCAGGCACGCAAGGGAACCCAGAGTCGGTCCAGATCATCGCTTATAAAGGCTTTTTCGACGGAACTTTCTGTCTCAGCATGTCTCTGCTTGCACTCATGCAAAGGGTGCAGTCTCTTACTGTCTTCGCTACTTTGAGGTTTGCAGTTTGTAAAAGCTTCTGATGCGACACGGCAGCTGAAGAACTGCATCAGAATGCCTTCACCCAAAACCCTTCCAAAGCTGAGGCAACATGATGAAGCTTCGACGCACAAGCGCCTGATCGGGACGCCAAAGTTGACGGGCGGGTCATCCCCGTTGCGCAGAGCATCTTGGCGCTGGATGACCTTTCTACGCTGGCACAGCAAAACCAGCCATCGCTTGGATAGTCGAATGCACTTGCCTGAGGGAAGCGTCGCCGAAGTTCTACTTGAGAAGACTCATCGTTTGGATGCAAGTCCTGGTACAAATGGAACCTTCCGTGATCCAAACGAAACGACATGTCAGATCTCTCCTTTTGAAGCGGCTACACTGCAGCAATGCTTGGTGTTCCAGCGTTTCCTCTCGAATTCGAATGTCTTGTCATGTCAATGTGCTGTTGAACTGCTGTTGTTCTCATGGTATTCCATCAGCAACGTTTCTTCCATCGAGTTTGTGAAAAATCAACTTGGGTAGGTTGCACAACTGTCATACCGATGCAGTGCTCTGCCCGTGCTTGTCTACACCGTGTCGCTCTCTAGACCATGAAGCTGGTGCCCTCCTCGCAGATCGTCTCGATGCTGTTGACGAATTGGATCTTATCCCAGAACTGCGGTGTCAGCCAAGCCTTGTCCATTCACAGTCCAAAGAATCCGCAGCGGCCAAGCGGACTTGGAGGCGCGCGTAAAACGACCACATCGTCACGTGCGTCCTGCATGCGAGAAGCAAGTGTTCGATCGTATTTTGTGGAAGAGGCTCAAACTCCGCCAGCTTGGCGAGCTTGTGGCGTGCAATACGTAAAAGCCTCGGATCCAGCACCACAATGCACCACAACGACAACAACGAACGACGGAAACGTAGATCTGCTAAGAAGCGCTTCAAGTTCTTGGTGTACTTTCTGGGCCTCAGATCGCAACACGCAGCAGAAGAAACGTAACGCACTGCTGCAGGCGGATTGGGGCAGCCGACAGGATCTCAAAGGCTATCCGCAAGCGCTCCGCTAGCAGCGGTGCAGACCAGTCCTGAAAGCGGGGGGGGGGCACTTCATTCTGCGCTCTGCTCGCCTCTGCTCGATCAGCAGAGCGCCACTTAGGTCGGCACCATGCCCAGGCAGCAATAGACAAAGACATACTTCTTCTGCATCGCCATTTCATCCATGTGCCTGAATCTCCGCATGTCAGCAAACGGAACATGCAGCATATGCAGCATAGGCATTCCGAGTATTTGGCAACAGAAGGAAGTGGAAAGCACGGTCGAGCTCGTCAGCATCGTTAAGAATCGGTCTGAGGTGCGACAGATGCTCAAGCAGCGAAGTTGAGGCAGACCAGTTCTGAGCTGTCAGGCTGTAAAAACCCTGGAGTGAAGAGAACGATTCTTTGGCCCTCCTAAGCTGTGGCAGCGTGCAATCCTCCAGGTCCGACCCCTGCCGTTGAGATGGCGGCAGCAGTCGCTCCGCAGTCAACAAGAAGTTGCGCGTCCCACCTCAACAAGGCCAGAACTGCCGCTGGGCGACGAGCAAAATGAAACCCCATGGTTTAAGGCTGCCACTCCTCGGGAAAGCTACCTGCCACTCTAGGCGGCTGCAAGGGGTCCCGTGAAACAAAATTGCAGACAGTGGTCCAAGATCAAGACAAAACGGTATATCACCTACCATGGCATCGTGGCATCGCCATCTGCGAAAACGTCATGCGAATCCTCCTCGGCCTTCTAGGTCCTTCTGTTCAGTCCCTCCTCCTCGGTCTCCTCCTCACTCCCATCGATGTCCACCATCACCAGCAGCTGCATCATGATCAGCGACATCAAACCCGAGCCAACAGCTGCAGCAAGATCATGCAAGATCAACATCTCATCTTAAAAAGCTGCTTCTGTGCTGCTGCCACCACTTCGCCGAAAGACCATAGCAGCCGGAGCCAGAGAGAACCGGTGTGGCGATGGCTTGTGGCGATTTCTATTGCGCTACAGAAGTCGAAGCCAATGTGCCCATTGTCTTCTGGCTGACCGATAACACTGAAGTTGCTACGTCTTGGGCACTTCATCACCTGCCACACACATCTTCGCTACTGCCTGGGGTTCGTCATCACATTTTCGCTGCCCAGTAGCTTTTGCAGCAAGCTTGGCATTGGAAACGGGTGCTCGAAAGAACGGTCGCCTCGAGCAGCTCCGAATCCGATGCAGCGCTTGGCCTCTTCGATGATTCGACGGTAGGGCTCGGAGACCTCCTTCCCAACAGGTCAATTCCCCATTGACACTCGCAGTACGGTGCTGAGATCCCAGCAACGTCTTCCCTGGCGGCCGCAAAAGTTTGTGAAAACTACTACAGATACACGTGAGCAGATCATGACAAATTACGGCGAAAGGCGTGTGCAAGCACAGTGGCTCCCGCTCAAATCAAAACAAGACGGCGAGACTGCCCGGCATCCCATCTGACTTGCTCCAAGTCAGCCTATCCAATGCATGTAGGCCAAGACATGCTGCTTTGCGCCGGAGTGCACGCTTGCCTCCGAAATGATACTGGTCCTGCAGTTATAGCGCACGGAGCGGGTATTTTGCACTGGCCACAACAGCACATTAGCAAAGATGAACACAAGCTAAACCACACAACCACACATGCATGGCTGACCTTCGTCTGTGTCGTGCATGCCACAAAGCATATGTTCCACAGGCACATCACAAGGGGGTAGCATGCAGAGTTCTGGGTCTTCTCTGGGTGGAACATGGATGGGACGCGGTCGGACAACCCGCAGGAAGGTCCCCCAGCTGCAGGTTCTCAGAACCATCGAGGTCTCAAGCTGGGAACACTGATGAAGAGCACGCCAAAGATGGAAGCAAATCACTGTAGGTAGCTTGGCTTCCATGCGGGCGGGACCTGAACCACCGCTTGAATGATGACATCTTGTGACAGTGAAGGGTTTCTTAGAAGAGGACTCGCTTCAGTTGCGGGACATGCAGCATGCGATAAATGAAATGATGACCAAATATTTGTAACAACTTCGGAAACCATCAGGATCCATTCAGAAAGCCTGGCCAAAAACGCTAGCTAACGTCTAGACCATCCAGTACCGGCAGTGTGGCGGATGAGGTGCTTCTGGGCTCTTTCCCGGCGCCGGATCCTGTCTCATTTTGCAATACATGAGCAGAAACAACCGGGGCCGAACACAGCTAAGTCCGGACGTGCGAGAGGGAACGAGGACGAAAAACGCAAGCTGGAAGTGGCGCACAAGCCACTCTCATGAGCAGGCAGCCTCACTAGCATGCACTTTTTTCCCTACGCCTACGCCACGACAAGCTCTTGACTGCTCGAGCCTGATAAAGACACATGTGAACTTACACCAGTCAAAATGCGGTTTTCTTCGGTGAAAACCTACGTTGCGGCAAATTGTTGCAGCGCCTGCATTTTCATGGCATTTCTTGGGACTGCCTTTTGGGTTATGCGTTCAAGCAAGCCCTGAGGAGTCTGTTCGACGAGTGCATGGCTTCATGCCCCGGCCGGCTTGGTGGGCTATATGGTGGGCTGATGTTTGGGACTGTGAGGCCTGTGCCCAACAACCCGAGCACGATGGGTTCCAGGACGACACCGCCTACTACCAGAATGCCCCTGGTTCCGCTGGGACGGGTGGACCATGGTAAGAAGAGTGGAAAGCCAAAAGGAGAAGTGGAACTCCGCCCTTCAAAATCAAGCCTGGAAAGAAGGATGTTTCTCTGCGAGATGTACTCCATCACCCCAGCTGAGGTCCAGGATGACCCCGACGAGGAGCCGCCTTTCACTCTCGCCGCCTTCGGGTGACGTTCAGAACAAGAAGCATCTCCGTGACGACGGATGGACTGTGACGTTTGTGTTGTCGGTAGACGACACACAGAAAGCACATTCTGCTTCAGGCCGTGGCTTGCGCCTTTGAGGTCTCCCTCGAAGACTTGCCGATCTTTAAGGCCCTCTGTCGTTCCACTTGCTGGGCGAGACGAGGGACCAGGAGACCCCCAAGGCCCAGAACATTCTGCTGTTGCTAGCTGCTGGTGGCCGGTCCCTTCGAGCACCGCAGCCAACTCTGAGTTACGAGGATAACATGATTTCTTTTGTCAGGGAGTATGGCACACATGCCCTTCAGGCACAGCCGGATCAACCAGAAGAGGAAGAAGACGAATGAGGCCCGCCCCAATGCCACAGCCAAACGAAAATGATTCTTCGAGCCCCTTGGACCTTCCCAGGTGAGCTCCTGGTACCATGTAAATGCACAAGCCACGCTCATAAGCAGGCACACTAGACTAGCCCACACTTTTCCAGTCGCCATGACAGGCTCTTGACTGCTCGAGCCCTCCAGAAGCTCAACTTTGGATACAAGACACGAGTGAACTTACACATGCCATGCGAGACTGTTTTTGACTTGGTTATTTGTTTTCTCCTTATTTTTTCTGATTTGCAGAAATCTGCCACAATTCCGTACTCATTCTGTTCTGCATGGGCTTTCCAAGACGTAGTCTAGTGTCTCGTTTTTGGCATGTGGTCGGGAAACTGTCGGGAACTATTAGCGAATCGTGGGTTGATTTCCGAGCCTGGCGGACTGCACCGAACCTGGATTTAGAGCCGATCTTCCGTGGATCTGACCCCTAGATTAGCTTGCCTGGGCACTTACACCACTGGTTCCAAACAGCCGAGCCCTAACTTACCACGAATGGCACTAATTAATTCCTTGTCATCCGGATAATCTTACTCCTCCAGCTCTGTGGGGCACTTGAAGAGGCCCCCTGGTGAAGAAATCCCTCAAGGAAACACTTGACTACAATATCTTCAAAGCACCGACGAAGGAAGCTAGCATCAAGTGCCCAAGTCATGGGCAGGCATGATAAGCAAGTTGGACCAAGAAGCAGGTACGAGCACCAGGGACTGTTGCAACAGTGAAAGATGATTGGAAAAAACGGATTTGGTTGAACACATAGGCTACTTCAAGTTTCCGAGTTGCAATGCAGAAATTAAATGACGGGTTGTGCAATGCTCACCATGTTTGCAAAGCTTGAAACATCAAGCAGCCGGCTAACGCTACCACTTGGGCTGAAGATAGTTCCTCCTCTCCAAACGGATACTTTGGCGGACCTGGTCAGCCAGATGAGAGAACAGACAGCTCCACACAATTCAGACTTCAGGCTACTGCCCAGTGGCAGTCCAGATAGACGTGGCATCCGAGTTCGAGGCTCGGCTCTTTTCTTGGCTCGTACGCTCAGGGCCTCTGTTTCTAAGCGGCTTGGGTCGTAAACCTGAGTTTTTCCAACTCTGTGGGCGCGGAGGCTGCGCGAGCGAGCTTCTGTTCTAAGAACCAAGCTCCAGCAAAACCTGAATGAGGCACTGCTTTGCGGTTGACAGCAGTGAAAGCATATGAAAGTCTGGCCAATTGGTGACACTCTGAAGGTCTTAGTCCTGTCCGATGAGCTGCTTGTGAGTTTGCTGTTGTGGAACATGCGTTTCGAGTGTGAGGCACAGGGCATCCAAGAGCCGCACATGGATGACCAATGAGTTCTGGAAGCTGCAACAGGCAAACCATCGGAGGGTGCAGCTGAATCTATTTGATCTGAGATAGCAAGTACGACAGAGTGAGGACATGAGTAAGCACAAGACAGTTCATGACACCTACAAATCTGACTAGTTGTGGGAACGACAATTGTGAAGACCTGCCTGGCAGGTGCCAATGTTTCTGAATATGCACATCGGACACCATGTACCGTGATTTCTGGAATCGAGTTGAGCCATGCGCGGTTATCAAGCTCCTCCCAGATCAGGCTACAGCAAAACAACCGATGCTGACATTCGCTCGAGAGAGTTCGCTCCCATTTTGCATCTGCTAGCATCTGCCAACTTTCCTGGAGTCTTTTGAGAGGCGCGTGCCAGTTGGCATGCCACCTTATTGGTCTTCGAATCATGGCAAGAACGATTGCTGTTCATAATTGACCCGGTTCAATCCGAGGCCAAGCCACTTGCGCTTCGCCCAAGGTGCACAGCGAAATGCTTACTCCCAAGCGAACTTTCCATTCTCCTCTCAGGAAGGTCGGATGAGCTTCATGACTCATGAAGCCCTTGAACTACTGAGATACTAATGAGTGGGACCAGCTCAGCAGCGTCTTTTTCCCATGCTCACGGTAACTTGGAGTAGATCGGCTCAGAAAAAGCATCTGACCTGCAGAATGCGGTTGGATCAAAACGAATGCTGTCAAACCTTGACCCCGATGTGAGGCGAATCTTCTCATTTCGATACCTCTCGTTCAGGCGGCTATACGCCCGAGCTCCTGTACTGTCACGTCTGTAATGTGCTGCAGTTTCGTGCTTCATTCCCTGTGCTCCCGGCAGTTCACACGGTGAGCGTGCAAATTCCGGAGAACACCCGAAATTTCTTGATGTGGAGTGGCCCAAATGTCCTTCTCGAAAGGTGCTCGAAGTGGCTTGTACCTAGTGCCTTGGAGAAAACTTTTCGGTGGTTCAACCGCAGGATCAACAGAAGAGCGTACACAAGCACAACTTTGAAGTCATGCTGCAAGCTGTCGCCCATGTGATTGAGGGTTGCGTTCAGAATCGGTGTTCGGCTACTTCGACTTTTCATTGCTTCTCGCTGCTGCTTTAGTCCAACTGCAGTCCCCAATCCTATGCTGCAGTGGTGTGTTACAGAGAACTGCGCAACTAACGGCAGACGAAGAAGTTGTGAATAATCCACACTGCATTGAGAACTTGTAAGCAACTGGTTCTATTAAACTGTAGCATGCCGGGATGCCTCTTCTGCAAGATGCTGACAGAGTTCTGAAACTTCTTGTGGGGCCTGGATGCAGAGCAACATAGATAAACATGGAGCAGCATGCAAGTCCACACAGTCTGTACGCCTCTTCAAACTCCAGCGAGTCGGCAACTACGTTGCAGCAAGGATACTCCAGCAGACTCAGCAAAGCTCCCGGTGTGCCCTGAGACGACTTGGATACCTGAGGGAGTGGATTTCAGGTGCTACACAACCCTGTCCAAGACAAGCATTATGATGGGTAATCAGAACAGCGCCGCATCGATCCATTCCCGCACCGCGCTGTTCGTCAAAGTGCTGTGGAGCCTTGGATGACTCTATATGACTGTCCAGCGAGAGTATGCTGAGACGCTTTAGCTCTCCTCCTGCTCCGTCGCTCTCTTTGGTTTCTTACGGATCCGTACCCCGGACTTTTGCACATTAGATAGCGTGAAAAGCATAGGAGTACCTTGTTGCTGACTGATGGCTGCCCTTGATGCCGGGCAACCTGCCTTATCCCCATTTGTCAAGGACAGCCCTCGGCGGAAAACCTGCCCGGGTCTATCTCTTATTGCCGTCCGGTCTTGCTGTGCTTGTCGTGACTTGCTCCTCGTCGCATGCAGCAACTCTTGATCCAGCCTGCGCTTGTGGGGATTTCTGGCAAACATGTGCGCCTGTGCACCCACGGCCACGGCCACAGCTGTGAACGCTCGTTTGCAACTTACATGCCTATACAACACGGAACCGTCTGGCTGGCTTGCTGTCCTCCGTCGCTATTTCACCTCGACACTAGCTAGACTCGCAGGAAAAACACAACAAAATTGTCCTGTCTCAACAGTGTGTCGCCGCAGGTGAGAAGCCCGATATGTCTTGTGCGTTTTGCATCCCGCATCCTCCTGCTGCCCTTTCTCCGTGCTTTTACTTGCTGTCGGCGGGAAGGACTCAGCCGCAGACCAGCGAAACTTATTGCCGAGATTACTCATGCGATAGGGGCCATCAGGAATCCGAGGCACCATGTCTAGACCCTGGGCAGAATTTGCTTCGTGTCATGGCATCACGGCAGGACAAAGGATCAAAATGTTATCGTCGCATTCCTGTGTAGTGTGTTCGGAGTATGTATCTGAGTGCTGCAGGTGACAAAACGTAGCCTCCGGGAAGCACCTGAGGCCAAAGAAGTGCCAGGAAACTTTCGATGCCATCCTGCACAGATCTGCACATAGCAGGGAAGCACAAATCTCTCGACTTCGGCCACTGCTGTGCCTTCACACTTCCATTCACCGGCGGTGCAAAGTCTAGGAGGCCATCCTGCGGTTGTACAAGGCCAGGTGTGTTGCCGTCACCATTCACCCTTCTCCGCGATCCAGCCAGATAAAGTCAAAGAGGAGGTGATTCGATTCTTCGAGGAAGGCCCTGGCATCATCCAGATGGAGCCTTTCACAGCATCTTGGCTCAGAGTATTGGTGTCCAAAAAGGCTGCATGCTCTCCATGGCCACAGAAACTTCCAAGCCTCAAGCGGCGCTGCAGCCCCAAACCTCATGGCAAGCAAGCTGGAAGCTGCCAACATTCAGGGGTCGACCGCAATTCAGCGGCAGAGAGGCTTCTGCAGGACTGCGGGCACGTCATGTGTCAAGTCTTTGGCACTTCAGTACAGTTCGGTAGACTCTGGATGTCGAAGCGCGGCCGCTGACTGGACTTCCCTCTCATGTCGAACAGCATGTATGCACGCTGTCGTACTACAGACTTCCGGAGTCCTCTGCGTCATCCTTCCTACGTCCCGGATCCTGTTGAACCCAGCATTCATTTGCGACTGACTTCCAAGTAGATGCACACTCATGCTAAGATGTCTCCCGCGCCCCTCTTCAAATCTGAAATCATATTGCAAACTCGCGAAGTCAAAGCCGGCACCGCAGATATCTAGCCATCGTGCTTCCCTGTCCAATGGTTGATGTTGAGACGAATCGCCGTTCTCGCAACGTGCAGAGTTCAAGAGGAGGGGGAGTGCGACACCTACAGACTCCTCACTTGCAAGGCAAGCGTGCCGCGTTTCGGAGCTCCTGGCGACGTAGTCCTTTCGGTTTCGCTAGACGCGGCCACAGTTGACCTACCCAAATAAGCCCTTATGCTCCTCTCCAGTTCACATCCTCAGCTTCAACTTCTTGCTCGTCCGGGGGGGTGGGTGGGGGAGGGATGAAAGCAAACATGCTGACGCACTTCTTGTACCTTATCTAAGTCATGCTGCTTTAGCAGTCAGGCGTTTTCGTGTGCTTGTTGTCTGGGAGTGCGGGCTGCTGACAAGCAACGTCACGTACCTCTTGTTCCCAAGCATTGGCAGACGATGTGGATGCTTCCCAGACAGCGTAGACTCAGTGCAGCAATTCCTTTCGGGTCTGTTGTCCAGGTGACCATTTGTTTGATAAGAAAGACAGATAGCACTCTGTCCTTCGACAGGAGATGCCTTGCAACTGCCGCACAGTGGCAAAGTAGTCATGACGTGGCAACAGATGCAAGAAGTCATGCTTAGCATCCATACTGCGAGTTTCGGCCCCTGACGGCGAGGTTAAAGTCGACCCCGCCTGGTAGAGTTTTTGTATCGGCTCGCTTCGTGCTGGCATCATGAAGGCAACTTCCAGTGTTTGAAGCAGAAAGTCGGAGCCTCCTGCAAACTCAAGGCCGAAAAAATGCCCGGCCTGAGTTTACCTGTCAATGAATACTGGCATGCAGAGCGAAATCAGTAGTGCAGCAACGGCCGCGACAGGCAGTAAACCAATGCAACCGGTAGAATTTGGCAGATAAGCTGGTCGAGGCAAAGCATCTTCAAGATCACACTGGTGTTTCTCCTTCAAGGCTTTGAGCTGCGCAGAGGATATTATCCCCGGACATCGAGGAGGGTACCATGACAAAGACAGATTTCGATTTTCCGATGCCCGGCCGAGTTTCTCGTTGTCACGGGATGAGACTGGACCGTTTGCTTTTCGATGTCGTAAACAACTTGTTCGATGCCATGCGTGCAGCCCCCCGTGCAGCGAGAGTTTCATGGGCTTCCCACCATGAAACCTTTGCATCATGAGCTTCTGAGACAGCAAGAAACTGACCGGCTGGCTGAACAAAGCCTCGAGACACCCGCAAAGATGCTCACAGACAGCCAGCTCTTGTCCGAAATGTTGCCTGCAGGTCAAGGCGGTACCCAGCACGCCAAGCCGATACTAAGTTTCGGAGAAGCAGGTGGAGCTCGGCAGAGCCGACGCCAGGAAGGGAGAGACCAGGGCACCCTTGCAACATCGCCACGCTGAGAGGCAGCAAAGCTAGTAGAGCGCGGGGTAGCAAAATCGTGACTTGGGCTGCATTGGCATCTCCTTTTAGCTCTGGCAAGCGATCGCAGTTCGCGGCAGAAGCTTGCTTTCAGACGTGAGCCGGAATTCAGCCCGAACTCACATTCTGAAATTCACCACCATCCAGACTCAACAATCAACCTGCTAAAGCTCACGTAAGTAAGCATGAGAGCCCGACGCTGTGCAACGCGGAGAAGCTCCGGTGCGGTGGTGTGTTTGTGGGCGAAGTTGTCGACACAATGCAAAACGCCGCCTAGCTTCAGCACTCCAATCTTGCATGAGAAATAGAGAACAGGACTGCAGGTTATTATAGAGATTCCGAGAGCTGCCTTCCAAATCTGCAACTTCTCCCGCCCCTCCTGCGGCACTCTGCTGCACGGCCGGCATGGCATCCACATCACGCTCCGAGCCCACTGAACGGCAGTAGTTCGATCCAAGCTGCCTACGAGCCAGCTCTCGGGGGCAGGCCCGGAAGTCTTTGGTGAAGTTCGCCAGGACTCCCAGAACTGCATCTCCCGCCAATTGTCCTCCAATGTGGTTAGAGTTCTGTTGGGGGATGAACGAGTGCTGCCATGGCTTCCTCCAAAGCCTGGAGCAGGAAGGCCGACGTGTAGCCTGCAGTGTGCATAGGACCCGCTTGTGATCGCTTGTGTTCTCGGCAGCACCCACCCAACAAGTGGAAGGCATTTTCCTGCTAAATATCGAGTCTCCAGAGCATGCGCAAGTAGGTGAGAGATACAGAGAGGACAGAAGGAGCCAAACGCGAAAGCCAGAGACATATCAGATAGCGCTGTTCGAGTCCCGTCCGCCTGCTCCAATTTCCAGACAACTGCGCGGCTTGACGAAGCGTGCCAAACTGTGAAGGAGAGGCCCCATGTTCTCGCAGCCTCAAGCCGACCGTAACTTGTGAAGCAGTGCTCATTGAAATCCGTGCCGTCGTACTCAGGGCTGCGCCCATATGCATGGAGTATAGCGGCATCACAGCTTCTTGCCATTCAGCATTCGCGGTGCCCGAAAGTATCACTTCAGCCGCGGCCTCCTCAGACTCTGGCGTATCTCGCATGCGAAAAACTTGACCGCCAAATCTGCGATGGCAGCTGATGTAGCGGCATTCTGAAGAAAGGCCCAACATGCCGTCCAGGACAACAAGATACACCGGAAGTGGTGAGAACATCAAAACAATGTACAACAGTTGAATGTGCCGAAAGACAAGCACAGAGCCAATCCCCAATCATGCTCCACTGCGTAACCTGCAGCTGCCGCCGCCACATCATTGCAAAACTGATCGCCGTTGTGAGAACCATTGGAGTCTAAGGCTGAGAAGTCGGACCATGAATCAATGAATGGACTGTAAACATATTGACAAGAGGCGTTCTCGTTCATCCCAGCAGTCTCAGTTGTGCTTTCTGCATCTGCCTGGCCACAAAAGCGTTCGCCCCTCAGACATTGCCAGACAGGTGCAGCCTGCCTGAAAGCACAGCTGCATCAAACGCTCATCAGATCCTCGAGGCATGCAAAGCGCCTCGACAAACTCCTGCACAACCTTGCAGACAGCTGGCAGATCGTGCTCGACCTCTCGGGTCCGGTCTAAAGCGATGCAACACGGGCACCTCCCAGCCATCGCACCGTACATCCCCGATGGTCTTGTATCCCTCCTGCACAACAATATTACAGCAATCCAGGATAATCCAGGTGTACCACTGGCCGCTGAACACCGATGAAGCCTCCTCGAACGAGGGGGCAAAGAAGCCTGCATCAAGGCCTCAGGGCACGGGCAAAAGCTAGACGATGCGAGATGTCATCATGCAATCCGCTCCATTGTTCTGGAAACGCCATGTGACAAGCCCCTCTGGTCATGGGACAAACTCTGCCCTGCAAGCCCCGAGTCGATTAAAATGTCGCAAGGATTGGGCTCCGGCATCGAAGCAGGCCACGGATTGGAGTCGGAGAAGGAAGACGCATGGCACACAGCGTCTTACATTGTGTGACATCTGCCGACTTTGCCGTCGCATCGTGCTGGTCCCTTCTTGCTAGCATAAAAAGGCCGGCACATGAAGCCGCTTAAGTGCAAGATCCCAGGCTTAGGCTTTGGTGTTGCGTCCTGCACCTGCCTGCAGCTGCGATCATCGATCATTGGCCATCAACTCAGAAAGTATCCCTTCAAGGCGAAGCATTGGTGCCATGCGGAGTCCTCATCCTTGAATTTCTTCTTGGGTCGCTTTGGCTTGACATCTTCGACATCATCCTGACAGACAGGTCCCTCAAAACATCGCCTCACAAGCTCACTGGACTCCTCTTCATCCTCGCCGAAATAATCCTTCTTGTCCTGCAGACAGTCTCATCTTCATCTTCGCTGGCATGCTGATAACATGTAATCACCCGGATTGGCTGCAAGAGTAAAGGAATTCTGAAGGATGTCCCGGAGTGTGCCGGGCAAACCTAGGCCCTCTCCTCTGGTGTCATACACCTTTCGTGCATCCACCAGGCTCCAGCCCCAAGCGAGCCAAACTCAGACTTGGTGGTCTTGATCTTGCCAATCTTGTCCTGAACCGGTGTGCAGTCGGTGACCTTTTCAAGGCCGTTGATGGCCCCCTGCTTTTCACACAAGACATGATGTGCGTGCTTGACGTTTCAAGATAGGTGCAAACCCAATATCGATTCAAAGCACAGCTGATTCAGGAGTCGGGGCAAGCATATGCAAAAACTGCCTTGGGGCATCTGGTTTGGGAATCAAGATAGGGTTTTAGCATGCGCATACTGAGACCTGAGACCGAGACCCTGTGCTTGTTCATGCACTTCCAGCAGATCGCCTTCCAGGGTCTGAGATGGCAACCTTTTCTTGCACGAGACAAGGTCAGAAAAACAGAGACCCCTAGGGATCTTTGGGCCCAGCCTAATAGAAAGTCTCTTGTAAGCCACATTAGTCTTCGGACATGGGGGAACCGTCTGGTGCGTTCCCAGCTGAATTACACCAGCACGGACAACATAGTTATATTATGGAGGATTGCAGCAGATTGTCGAGCCGAATTCTATGCGCCGTGTGCTGACAGAGCTTATTATTGTGAGCTTATTACTGCGAGTGTCTAGAGCACACACTTCGCACGATTCTGCGTTGTGGGAGCATGTTGACAGGCACTGACTCTCCCAACCACCAACGCACACGCTGCTTTTGTTCTGAGGGTTTCTTTCTGTGTTGAGGGTGCTACGAGGCTATTCGGCGTCCACGCCGGATATCTAAAGATTTCGGGCAAGCCCGCGTCAATATATATATATATATATATACTTGAGAGCCGCGGGCTGGGACGAAAGCTCTGTAGTGGACCGGGCTGCTGAAAGACGGAGACAGACATGCATACATATAACGGACAGACAAGCACAGAGACGCCCAGATAGAAATAGACACGTGCGTGTGTACGTATATGTACATGCAGACATGCATACAGAAACGCATGCATGTAATCAAACATACAAACATATACACAGATATATACAGATCTAGATAAATTCAAAAATACAGACAGACAGACAGACAGACAGACAGACAGACAGACAGACGTACGCACATGCATACATACATATACATACATACATACACATGCAGAGACAGAACTATGTGATATATGTATACATGCGAGGCAGGCGGAAGAAATGAAGAACTAGGCTCCACTCTATGCAACACAATCTCGCTGAAAAAACAAATTCCGATAAGAATCCACACTTCAATGCTGTCCAAGAAGTGCAAAGACCTTGCAGCAGGCCAGCAGTATATAATGGCAAACTCTACTGTCAAAATCTGACGCCTCCTGGACATAGTCAGATCATTGGAGTCATAAGTGTTTGTGTGCAAGATGGAACAGCGGACAAAATGCAGGCGAATTGACATGAACAAGGGGACAAGTCACAAGTTGCGACACACTCGCAGTACTTTCGTGTTGTGAGGACTGGAGCCGCATGTCGGCAGCCGCGAGACAACAGTGAGTTCAGCTACAGCATCACGGAGACGGCGCGACACGGCACCAATCTTCAAAAGGCGAACCACGAATCATCTTCATAGCTTCGTTGCACTGCCGAACAGCCTCGAAGCAGCCCGCAAGCTCTCCGGAAGAGCGCTTCCGACCACAGTACACGCCGCCTTTCTCAACAACAGTCCTCGGTGGAGCGAAAGCAGAAAGCACTGTCCTTTTCCGAGCTGCAGGGAGCCGGCTTGGAGCACAAAGAGCATGTAGCACCATCCTGAGTCACTGAGACGGGCCGTTTCAGCGGAAGCAGACTCAGCCGCGAGAGCGAGGCTGAGCGAAGCTGAGCGAAGCTGAGCGAAGCTGGGCTGCGCACGGGGAGCCAGCCGATCTGCTCCTTTTCCTTCGGCTTCTCGGGCTTCTCGGGCTCTGCATCTGGAGGCACCGCAGGTGGCTCCTTCGCCTTTGGCTTCTCTGGAGCCCTGAGATGACGCGAAAAGGTCGTGACACCGCCATAGCGACAGCTCTCTGGCTCTGCTCAGCTGCAGGCTTTTCGAGGCCTTGCAGCACTTTCCAAGCCTTCATCTTGTCCTGCTCGGGTTTCTCGCATCAGGTGGAAAGTCCCGAAGATGTCGCTGCGAGAAGACCGGCTCCTCTGGAGGCGACTCCTGTTTTCGGCGACTGAAATCCCAGAATCCAGCCGGGAACGCAGGCGGTCGCTTCTCCCACCTGGCCACCTCGCTTTGGACTTCGGCTCCTGAGCGCTGCGAGTCTGACGACACAGCCACCGCCCCCCCCCATGCCCCGGTCCCCCCGCCCCACAGCCGCAGAGAGGTCTCCTGTTTTGTTCTCTCTCCTTGGCCTTTGGCTCCGCTTTCGGCTGGGCCTCTGGAGCTGGAGCTGCTGGAGCTGTTGCCTTCGGAGCCTCAGAGGCAGCTCAAAGGAGAACGCGACAGTCACTGCATGTGATGTCCAGTGCCGCAAGCGGGCCGAGAAGGCACGGCCCAAATTCAACGCGGCTTGCTGCAGCTCCGCCTGGTCATGACAGAATGAGGCCCTTGAAGCGATTTATCTGTGTCGGAGAGTGCCGAGCGAAGTTGAAGGATCCTCCATCCAGTGCAGCTGGGTCAGCTTTAGTGTCATGGGAGCCGCAATGGGGATGCAAAGACCTATGCAGCTACACTGCAATGGCCTGCGACAGCAGGACTGGAGCAGCACGAGGTACCGGAGACAGCCCGGCTGCGGCCGCTGCTTGAACGGCCTGCTCAGCATGCTGGAAATGTCTTGCGCGTTTAACCCACGAAGCGTTGGCCTGCTCCGCCTTGAGAGCCTTCGGCATGCTTTAAAATCACAGATTGCCAACCAAAACTTGACTCACTCTGACACCTCCTCGTCTGAGGAATCCTGCAGCAGCTCTTCTGTCGCAGAGACCTTGGGGAGGAGACTACAAGCTATGAAGACACTTTGTACGCCAAGCCCCGTCAGAATTGCAGTCAGGCGCGCCTCAAACTTTCCATTGTCAGCTACCAGAACCTCTGTGACATTGGCTGCCGTGTTGTCCACTATAGACCTGTGCGGCGATACACCGAAACTGTGACGGCGAAGACATCTTGCGGCTATTGGCCAACGGCTGGGCTTCTCACTGTGCGAAGGCGTCTAGTCTAAGCTGATGCAATGGTGCCTTGCATCACGATCGCTCTGGACTTGCTCATCTAGATGCTCTGCTTGTCGCAAGAGCTGAGGGCCAGCGGGTTGATCACAAATCGGGCAACACCTGACGGGAGTGTTGTTAGTTTTCGTGCATGCTTGGACAAAAGCCAAGGCGCTTGCCAGGCATGTTTGGGCGGAATGCTCCGCATTGTGTGGATGTACGAGTTCAAATCGAAGCACTGCAGGTGCTCACACCTGGACAGAAAGTTTACAAGCTGGACAGTCTTTCAGAAACTCGAGGGTCATGCCTCGAACCGCGCGCAGCTTGCTCAATTCGTAGGAGGCTAGCTGGCGCAGTGTCAAGCCATCACATCTTTAGTCTCTCTCATCTGTATGCCACATATCATTACAGCAGTGGTAGAAAGCCCGCAGCGAATAACTCGAAATCGCTCGAACTGGGCGTCCCGCTGCAGCAGATCAACTTCAGAACGGGTGGCTCAACACAGCGGAGTGTGTCCTGCCATGCGCCACTGTCGTCGTAGCATGCAGGATCGTGGGAGATCTGGCCGCCTTGCCTTCTTCGACACGCGATCAGGACGATGCTCGCTGACCCATCTGAGCGCCACGCGCATGCGGATGCGTGCAGACGCAGCTGCACTCAGGCGAGCAGTCCGGCTGACAAGGATTCACCCCTGAGGCCAAAAGCATGCGAACGCGCTCAAGATCAAGCTTCATTCGGTCCTGTGAAGATGCGATATCTGCTTCAAGCAAGCCCGAGAGAAGACTGAGCTCCTCTAGCGGCGGCTGCTGTTGCACGACCTGCAAAGGCTTACGAAACTTCCGTCAAGGAATCCAAAGGACTGACTCACTCTATACATCTGCTCGAATAAGGCAGCTTACTACAATCCACCATCACGGATGTTCACAGCGGTTTCGGCCCAAATGCTTCTTTGCTAGTTTGTATCTCTCCGCAAGCAAGAAACAGCCTGCTCGGCGACCTGATCATCCCTCGCCACGCCCAGGCTAAGCACAAAGCCTCACATGGAGCCGGCACACTATCGCACTTGTCAGTGGAGGACTAGTTATCCAGAGTTTCGCTGCCAAGTTTGGGAATTGCCGTACATGTTTCCCTAGGCTGACGTGGGCACGTACGGACGCTCTCCGACGGAGATTCCCCGAAGGCTCTTTGGTGGCGCTCACCATTCAGCACCAAGAACACGGAGAGGAGGCACTTGTGAACCAACTAACTGAGTATAATGCTCACTCACTCTGCTCTGTGCAGGCTGCGAAAACATAGGCGGTATCTGGCTAGGAGCACTGGTGTTTCCGCGATCTGTGGCTCACAGCTTTCAGGGGAATGAGGTTGAGTTCATGAGACCTGGCAACTTTGGTCAGAGATTACATTGGTGAACAGTGGCAATTACTTCACTGCGGGAAAGGTTCGGATTGTGCTTAGAAACTCAACCGACAAGACTTCGTCGTCAAGCAAACAGCTGTGCCAACAGACGGCATCCGAGCACCCTCGGAGTAATATCATGCTTAGCTGAGGTCTCTCTGTCTCTGCACGCATGTTAAAGGATCTGAGACTTAGCTTCCCCTGCGGGCCGCTGCCTATGGCCCAGATTTCGGTCTTCTTGGCCGTTATCGCAACATTCACCTGCTTTCCAGCATTGCACTCAGTTCTCAACGGCAGAGGAGGGCACTTACCTCCATACCTTTTGAACATACTAGCATGGAAGCGCAAAACACTTGCTGGCTGCCTGCATTGGATGGTTGACCTGCCGCCCGTTTCTCAGAGTGTCACTCTCTCATGCCGTCGATCCTCAATCTAGCTCTTGGGTGCACAATTGCGAGGCGCTTTCTCAAGATGCATTTGCTAGGCAGGGGGCCTCGTTTGGACGCCGTGCAACGAAGTCCGTGAGGTTGAATGGTCCCGGGGCCTGAAAAAGAAAGCTATGCGGCTATGCGTCCACATTTTTCGAGCAGATGACATCAACTCTGCGAGGCAAGGCGATGTCCTCGAAATGCTCATCGTCCGGCTTCTTCACAAGAACTCTGCGATCGCCGACGAAAATCGAGATTCCACTGGGCCTCAAGCGGGACAGCAGAGCAGTGCTGACATAACTTCTGGAAGGCTGAGCTAGCTATCACGAGTCAATCCTTGCCTCAAGGACGTGAAGTGGACGGGATCTGTTCACTGCAGGTTTTTGAGGAGGAGTTAGTTGCACAAACTAGACCTGGCCAGCCTCACCTCTGCGCTACCACGATGCTGCAGGCAGACCTGCCTGAAGACTCAAGGATGGCTACGCCTGAGTATCCCGAAAATCGACCTGTGCGAAAAGAAACCACAAAAGCCGTGGGGACATGCAAGCGGATGTGTGCAAGACAGGTAGCATCCAAGCGGAGTCGTAAAGACGGGAACTTGAAAGACAATGACAACCAGAGCAGAAAATGCATCGACAGCCTGCAAAAAGCAGTAGTTTACAAAAGGGCAAGCTAAGCCGCATGTAGAACGACAGGGAAACCTATGCAACATGCAAAAAACAGAACCTAAACCAGGAAACAAATCAACGTCGCTTGGGATTCTGCGTTGACATAGCTGCTGGCTTGCGGTGGTTTTCCGCTATCAACCATGCTGGTGTTTGCTTCCAATTTGTCTTGACCAGACCTCAAGTGTATCCCAAACGGTCCCAACGACAACACACAATTCGGTTCTTGCTGAGGAGGTTGATTACAGCTCCATTATAGGGATATGCAGTGGCAGAACCAGCCTTCTACATCATGGCAACTTATCCGAGCAACTCGTTCGCCTAGCGGAAGCTCAACATGTTCAGGACTTTGGATTGGGCTTAACAGGGTTTTGGCAAGATTTCCCCCGCCTCGAGCGTTTGTGAGCCAAACTGGAGCCGACGGATCCGGAGGGTTGGCTTCATGGCCGTAAGATTCAATTTTGCGGTTGCTGTGTTTCTGCCAAGGACGGAGCCAGCTGTGAACCAGCTCGTATCGCCACTCCGGTGCATCGACTCTTAAGCATCGCACCTGCTACAACCGACATGCAATTTTGCGAGGCAGGTATTCATTCCAAAACGGCTAGTCACTCAAAGCCTCCAGGATATACTCAGGCAGTAGTCTGCCTGTCCTGCAGGAAGATAGTGGCGAAGAAGGACTTGACTCTCCCGAACCCGCCCAAGCCTGTATTCTAAGAAACCCATGATCGGTAGCTTGATGATATTTGGAGCTCCAGCCTGAAGCAGAGTTGATCCAGAGGGCAATTTCGCTGACAAGTGGACATTGCCTTCAAAGTGCTCCAGTGGAGGAGCTTCTTCGTGGGGAGCCATGGATTACAGCCCTTGAACCTCACGAGAGCAGACGAGACCCGTAGCCGAGCCGTCCGACCCTGATTCGTGCCTGCATGGTACACACAGGCCCGAGGAGCTTGATGACGAGTTGTACAAGGGCATCTTGCAGCCTCAGAAGAGCGCCGCCGCGGAACTGCTTCACGGCCTTGGCCCTGGCAGGCAGTGCCTTCACACTCGCTGCCAGGCGGTGGCGGCGCCTAGTCCAGCATCCCAGCAAAAGCAAATTGCGAGCTTTTCGGCTCATTGCAGCATGCCGAGGATGGGGTCACAACCTCTGGTGGTGGTGGTGCAGAGTCCGGCTCCGGTGGAGGAGCAGGAATCTCATGGGGCGGGGCCGCTGGAGGAGCCTCCCTGGCATCCAACTGAAGCTTCGACCAGGTGTTACAAGCACAATCACGGCATCGCTCTTCCAAACCTTTACAAAAGTCTTGTCAGAGGTGCTCGGGCGGAGGTGGATGCTCAGGCGGAGGTGGGTCAGCTGCTGCAGCCTCTGCGATATGCCATTTCACAAACACACACACACACACATGTGCCTCAATGCTATATAGTACATATATATGCTTTCCATGAACAGCTATGCAAAACATGTTAAAGCTCACGCTTTTGTAAATCACATGCGCAGTTAGGCAGACAGTGGCATGTTGTTGCCGATAAGTGCTTCGCCGTCGCCTGCTCTTGAAACCATGCCAGGCTATTGCTGGAAGTTGCAGGGCGTGGTTTGGCATTACCAAATTCTCGCAATACGGCATTGTACAAGCACGAACACAAGCGGTTTGCCTGGTTCGGAAGCCCTTCGGGGCTTCTCATGCAAAAGCGCGACTGATCCTGCCGATTGCACTTGGACAAGGATCTGGAATGTACAGACTAGAGCTGCACCTGTACAGGCGTTCAGTGACGGAGTGATACACTGTGCGGACACCCAAGGCCGTGTCTGACACTCCCGAAGAGTGATCCTGCCACTGTACGTCGCAAAAACCTTTGCGTGCCTTCTGACAAGAAATGTACCGAAGCACAGAAAAGCCAGTGGCGCTGTACTCACACTTCTCACACTTGCCGCAGCTTGCGTGAGCCGCTGAAGCTCTCTCGGACTTCTCCCAAACCATGCTGTGCACGCCCGAGCAGGACTGGATTCTCGGTTGCCGCAAATTGGGAGCAACGGCGACGGTGGCTGGAGGAGCGCAGCTGAATAAACGAACTGAGTAGAAGAGTTGCAAGTGCAAGAAAGTCGGCTGGCACATAGCGATCAGGTGAGGCGTGGGCCATGCCCAAGCTTCGCGCCATAACAGCAGCCAAAGGCAAAATTCCCGCATCAAGGGATGCAGCAGTAATTGTGTCAGAGTGGCGAAGTACAGCCAGCCTCGAGAGCGTCTCCACTGCTCCAAGCCCAAGTGCCGCAACCGCAACCAGGCTGAAGTCAAGCTGAACAGCAGAAACAGCGTTGGTGTCCCAATCCATCGACTTTAAGGGCAATTGGCCCAAGGTTAGAGGCAGCACAAGCATAGATCCAAAGAACCCGCTAAAACCACCTACAAAGAAGAGACCACCCCAAGAATTATCCACTCCCACTCGCCGCAACAGAAAGGCACCACCGGCACATCGCAAGGCTCTGCAAATTGTTGCAACAGCAGCGGCGGTGATGAGCAATGCATCGCCCGGATGTGAGCGGAAGGTGTCTTCCTTTCGCCCGTAACACTCGCAAAGCAACCAAGAACAGGCCAGGCCCAGAGATATGGGCAACGAGGACAGTACAGGCGCCTCAGCGCAAAACAGAGCGAATCAATTGTACGCAGGGCTGCTCCCGAAACGCTTACGAGTACCTACCCAGTGCGGTCCGGCTCGCTTGAGAGTCTCCACTCATCAGCGCGTTGAGAGCAGCTGCTACTGGAATGTCAGCACAGCGCAGCAGAGCCAAGATCACGCTTTGCCTTGCAGTCAGATGCACAAGGCACACACGCTAAGTGGTTGTCAGCTGAGTCAATTTTGGGATCGTGGGCCTGTTGCTCCCACCAGAAGGAACGAAGACATCAAGGGCGGCAGCGCAAGCTTCGAGAATGCCCAACACAGCGGCTGCGGCGATAGCTCTCCCAGTGACCGCCACGGAGGGGAACCAGGCCTAGGCTACGCCGCGAAGCTAAGGGCAGGACTGCACAAGGATTAGACGCAGACATATCTTAGACAAGCTCATGGATGGACAAAAAGTTCAGGCCGAGAGACGCCATTGACGTGCCGATGCCACAGGGCTCCCATCATGAGCACAGGCCATGCCATCCAGGGAAAGGTGACCGGAGGTATGGGCAAAGGCCCAATGGACAGAGCCCCTGTTGCGATGCATGCCTGACACGGAACAAGGAAAAAACAAACGGCAAAAAAAGAACGTCCATCGCATCCCAGCCCCAGCCCATGGCACCTGCAAAGCCCGCAGCGCCATGGCACAAGGGAAAAGCACGCAAGCAATTAAAGCAGTCGCAGGTGCTGGCCAAGGAAGCTGCTGCTCTTTCACGAACAGTTTGGCACTCCTGTCGGCTTCGGGGCCCAGCGACTGCAAACAACAGATCATCCATGCTGTTTTTAAGCAAAAGGCCTCCTGCTCTTCTGCACCATGGCCAATGGAGATCACTGGGGGACAAGCACCCAAGTTAAGTTTAGCTAACAGACTTTGAGCAAACAAATCTTGCAGAATGAGCTGCTGAAATCGCAAAGAGGCAGCCTGGGGGCAAGTGCTAGGCCACCGGCACCTGCATCTTGCCCTTCACCCTCTTCCTCCAGCGCATCCCATAGCTCATCATCCGACGCCATGCAGGCCAACTCTGCTAGGGGTTGTATGCTTGGTGTGCCTGGGGGGTAGTAGGGTGTGTTAGCTTACAAGCTTCGACGGTGTTGCATTCAACAATACTTCGGTGGATCCAGTGCTTCCAGTTCGTACGTGATTCTGTTCACAAGAGTTTCTTGCGTGCAAACCGCAGTACATCAAGCGACGACTTTCTATCGCGAGGTAAGATCTAGCGGCCTGCATGTAATATCAGCTATAGAGACCATGGCCTCCTTCTACTCTAAGAATTTCAAGCTCAAAGCTGGGAGCAGCATTCAGGAAATCCGCGCAGCATGAAGCACTCCATCTGGTGCTCAAAATTGCTCATACAAATGCAAACGAAGCCGGGTGACCCTCGAACCGTCATCGTGGCCACCTAGCTGAGAAATTGGAAGTTCCAGTGCTTGATTGTACAGGATTGCACTAGACTCAGCAGTGCAGCACAGCGGAGCTTGCACGGCTGCATGACTAGCGATCCCGCAGACGGATGATAATCCAAATGAGTGACTCCCCATCGAGCACCGCTTGCATAGGTCGCACAAGATACCTCGGAATTAAAACGAGACTGTAACATACTATAAACACGTTCTTTGCCGTAAATGCATCACGGAGGCTGCAACACGAGGCAGACATTTCGAATCACGTTGGACAGCATATTGTACAATATGACACTGTGCTTCCCTCCGTTCGAAGCGTTGGGAGTCTTGGCATGGTGCTTCAGCCCTTGGTCGTGCATTTCTCGACCTTTGCTTCCCGCTGCAGTTTGTGTTTGTATCTGCTTGCCTTCCAGCGATATGCATCATGCTCGGATCTTGTGTCATCGGCTCCAAGATTTCCTACGCTTGTTTTCTCGTCCTATCAGCTACAGTATATACCCTGTTGACGCTTTCTTTTCTGTCTTCAGTTCCCAGATAGCGAGGCATAATCGACGCATCCATGACAAAACCTCCCAGCTGCAGTCCGGGACATGAAGGCACGTACGCGATTTTCGTTCAGAACATCGCAAGTTGGCATCTCGCAAACTCTACATGGAAAAAATCTTGACTTCATCGGCTGCTTGGACGGCTGGCCAATCACGGAGACCTCGACCTCGGAGCTTGTGGAAAAGCGCAGCATCACTCATGGATTGCATGTTTCACACAACCTATGCAGTTTTGCAATCCAAGGACAGGAAATGCTCAGCCAACTTTTCACGCAAGAGTTCAGGCTCCCTGCCCGAGTGTTTGCAATGCGGTGACTAGTACCGTGCCGGCTCTGTTTAAGAAAACACTGGCTAAGAAAACCAGTGCTCTGGATTTTCCAGATATATGCATCTTCGCTGCCCCTTCTAACTAAGAAGATGAGTGCCCTCTGACGTTCGGACCCTAGTTTCTTAACTGTGTGCTTTTCTTGTTGAGGGGAATGAGGACTGATTTCCTCAAGTAGCGGCATACATTGACACATGAATCTTGAATCGATTGCTGGTTGCCTGAAGCCCCAATCACCCTCAATACGGCTAGGAAAATGAGCACCCCTTTTCGTAACACTGTCTCCACATGGTAATAACGTGAAGAACACGAGCACTCATTTTCTTAGCACCCTTTTCCACATGGATTTGGAGCATTGGGGTCTGGGCGGGCCCAAATCCATGTGGAGACAGTCTTAAGAAAACGAATACTCATTTTCGTAGCACCCTTTTCCACATGGATTTGGAACATTGGGGTCTGGGCGGGCCCAAATCCATGTGGAGACAGTGTTAAGAAAACGAATACTCGTTTTCGTAGCACCCTTTTCCACATGGATTTGGAGCATTGGGGTCTGACTGGGCGGGCCCAAATCCATGCGGAGACAGTCTTAAGAAAACGAATACTCATTTTCTTAGCACCCTTTTCTACATGGATTTGGAGCATTGGGGTCTGGGCGGGCCCAAATCCATGCGGAGACAGTCTTAAGAAAACGAGTACTCATTTTCTTAGCCGTATTTGCGGCTGGGTTTGGAGCTGGGGGATGGGGCGGGTTCAAATCCAGCCAACACTATGATTGAGAAAATGAGTACTCGTTTTCTTAACACTGTCTCCACATGGATCTGCTCCAAATTCCAAGGAATCAGTTCGCCAGATTTACAGGCATCGGAAACGATCTCGATGTCAGACATTGCGGCTTTCCACTACAAGGAAGGCAGGTGCAATGTTGGAGGTGTTAGCACCTGCTCCCTGCAAACGCTTGCCAAGACAATACTAAGAAAATGAGTGGGCACTGGATTCTGAGAGCCACATTCTCATGGAAGAGCAAGCTAAGAAAATGAGTGACCTCTGAGCTCACCGACTTGTTTGCCTACCCAACGCTTGCACTGTATCTCAGCAGGCACGTTATGGCCTGTTGTCTATCACGACCGCGACCGCTTTCAACATCGTTTCTATGTGCATGCGCGCAAGCGACATGGTCCCGGACCAGACACTTATTTTCGTTTTTTGGGGTCAATGCAACCTCTGCAGCAAATATGTAAAGTCTGCCACGCGCACACACACACACACCTCTACTGATTGCTCCATGTAAGTTTCTTCACCATTAGCAAACATGTATGCTATTCCACACGACTACATCCAATGGTTTGTTTCGGGGTTCATCGCATGCCACCTCCACCCCACCCGGTGGAGCAAGATGGATGCTTAGGCTTCGGGGCAGAATTGAGCGGAAACTGAAAACGTGGAGAGCTGACAAATGCAAAACCATGGGCTACGCGGCTACGTGGCGCACGTTCAGTGCGCCTGCACCCCAGACCAAAAACGAGACACTGCAGGCACGTCGTTTCAAAATTTCGATGGAATTTTGAAAGCTAGGTCATGCAATATGTAGGACAACAAATGCTCTGTGACTCAGACGGCCTTGAGCCGAGCACAGAGAACAGAGCTCGGAAAATGGGATCAAAATGAAGGCTGTGATGCAGGTCCTGGTCACATTACAGGTTTGCACACGGTATCAGACGATATCAACATGCCGGCTCTAATTCTCTAACTATCATCTCTACGTCTCTCTGTCTTTCTTTCTCTCTTCACCTCCTCTCTTTCTTCTAGTCGCTCTTGAATCCGACGGTCGCTCGAGTCGAGGCAAGAGGCAAGCCAGGTCAGGCATGTCCCAAACACAGCCGGTTGCCATTCCAACCTGTGCAGGAGGCTCCCGAAGCACGGTGAATGCCGGCTCAGGCGGGTCATGTCGGAAGTCCATGCGCTGCCTTCTTGGCCTCCACTTTGAGCCGATCCTCCAGGGATGACAGCGGACCTGGGACCATTTGGGAGGACGTGCACTTGCGAGGAGTGGAGACGCTGCTCGCTTCCGTTTTTGACTCGTCGGAGCAGCTGCATACCGGAATGCGGAGTGCGTTCATGTTCGCATGTTCCTTGCATGGGAACAATGCAGGTGTAAATAATGTCAGACAGCCACATGGGCCAGCATCAGCTTCATCACTCAGACTCGGTTATACATGGCCATGCTCTCCCACTCTCTGCTGCAGTGATTCACTCGTGCTTCGCGAATTCGCGAATAAAGGTTTGAATGGCGTAGGACAAATCAGCTTCAGCAAGTCTACGACAAGCAGAGGTCGTATTGGCATGGTTAACGACAACAGTTCAATATGGCACGTCAACTACGCTGATCTCAGAAGTGGACCCTCGGCCAGTTCTGGCCTTGGCGAGTTTGATCGTCTCAGCAGTTCTTGGCCAAACTGCAAATTCCCAGGTTCTCGGAGTCGCACGGAGCTCCGCAGATGTGGACTGCAATACCTACAGTGCGACGGTTTGCTCAACTCTACAAACCTTCAAACCACAACAAGATTCAGCCGAGCTACGGTTGCCTGTACCTTCAACCTTGGCGCAAGCAAGTCCAAGAGTTCCTGCTTGCCTGGTACTACTAGTATCTCAACTACATTGACATGAAGAATCCCAACTTCAATGCCTTACCCATCGTGCCGCGATCGTACAGTATCGTACTTATCGTACAGCTTCGTGCTACCCAGTGGGATCCCCGAGCACAGACACTGACACAGCGACTTGACTTCATATCTCACAGCGTGTCTCTGTCTCCACTGCTCTCTGTGACTCTTGTGGGAACTTTCCGTGCCCCATCACATCCAGCACACTTGTGTCGGCTGTCTTTGGAATGGCAGCTTTAGAGGTGTTGCACATCCTGCCTTGTGGAAACCTTACCTGTTAGCACTCCTTCTGTGCATCGAATTCTGCCATTGACGATGCCCATCAAGACCGCAGCTCAAGCTGCAGGTTCACAGTGGCTACAGACAAGTTCAATGCAAATCAAGTGTCACCTGCGCTCAAGCAACAGCTCACCCTGCGGTGTCTTTCTAGACATTGAGTGGAACGGTCGACCTGAACTCGAGAGCACTTGCCACGGCTTGGCCGCGACCCAAAGCGTCTTGCCAGTCACCCCCAACCACGGGGTGTCCGAAAAGTCACTACAGAGAAACGTACAGATCCGTGACTTCTTGGCCCTCACATTCCCCGAATCCAAACACGAGGAAGGGAGCTACGCTATCCGTCACATCCGGTGCCACAAAGCCACATCAAATATCTTCTCCAAGTCATTCTCTGGGTCGACAGGTTTGTTGACCTTGCGGAAGCGCGACAACCCCCTCTGCAACAGCGGCCGTAGCAGCAGAAGCCCATGACAGATCGTGCGCCTGAATGGAAAAGCTTCTGCCGGAGCCATGCGAACTCAAGGCCCCGCCGTACGCCGCTAATGGGGCTGCCTCGATTGCAGATCAGCTCCAGAAGCGCAAGAGTGCTTGCCTTCCTAAGCCGAGGGCCAAATCAACATGTGGCAGAAAGTTGGTGGCCACAACGCCACAACGCCGTAGGAGGCCATTGGAAAGGGCTTCAACCAAGCCCTCGCCCCTGCACAAACCGCGATGAGATTGGCCGTGTCTGACTGTGCCCAGGCACCTGCTCCACAAAGCTTCAGGTACGTTTCCGTCTGGATCGTATGCATCGACGAGAACCTCAAGAGATGTCAAGAACTCCATTGTCCATGGTTTCAGCAACGATCTAAACTCTAAACTGTCCAACCTAAACAGGTGCGACTACCACTTTGCCAAGCATCAGCATCGTAGACTCCAGCGTCTGGGGCTCCTTCCTGACACTTTGGGGGCGCTTCCGACGCTCAAGTATCTGCAGCTAGGAATTGCACTAAAGTAGTCGCTTCCACTCACCCAACCTGTCCTGGACCTTCTTCTGTGCGAACGTGACCCCGTCCTGCGGCTGGGACATTTCAAACTACTACGCGATTAACATTGCCTATCTGCATGTTCGCATCCTCCAGGAACACCTTCAGATTCGGCCATTCACGAAAGCCCATGCCCTGCACTGCGTCATAAGAGTGAGAGGGTGTGTGCTATTTGAGCTGCTATGAGCTGCATGCTGACATCCGCACCTCCTTAGCAGCGTGCACCACCTGACGTCCGGCCAGCTGCTCAGCACTGCGAGCACCCTCTTCGGCTCCTACTGAGGTGGATGCAGCAGGCTCCAATTCGACGACATCGACCTGGCAGTGAGGTAGGCTCTCCGCGTAGAAAGACCTTGCCGAGCGGAGGAAAACAAGCTGTCGAGCCAATCAAGATGACGAGACCCCTGCGGAACAGTGCCACCACCCAGTCCAATACAAAGGATGCGCAAGGGCTCCTGTAGTCTGCACTGCAAGACTGTCAGTGCCAGAAGTCCTCGTCCGAAGCCGAAGTGGTCCTTGGCCTTCATGGCCTTTCTTGGCAAGACCGGGGCACCCATGGCTGACAAAGCAGCCAGGACGACGGTGGCAAAAGACTGCCAGGAACAAGGCCGAATTTTGTGAAGCTGAGAATGCCAACATTGCTTCCAGCTGTTGCCTTGGTGTAGGCCAGTGGCACCACATGGCCTCTGGCCCCAGCGTTTACGCTGTGATTGCAAACCGAGTCCACAGACTTAGACCAAGAAATACTCACCACGGAAACAGCTGGCCTTGAATCCGTGGAAGCTGGTCGTCGTTTGGATAGACGACCACCTGAAAGTCGAGGGAGGAGATCAGTAGCGGTCAAACGTCCCCATGCTGAAAAGCCTGCCTTCGTCACACTCTGTATGAGACCTCCGCCTTCAAACGTGCAGTTGAATCGTGTCTTCACATGTTTGCACGTACTACACATCATTGAAACAATAAAACCTCTACTGCTGTAGCCAAACTAGGGTATGTTGAGTTTGGATTCCCTGAATCAATGAAGCTACCCACAGCATGAAAACCGTCCGCAAGTTGGTGTTTTCACGAGACCTGCTGACAACTCGCCGAAACGGGTGCAAAGATCACCGACAAAACATGGTTGCATCATGTCGGCTCCTTTTGACCCCTAAGCCTCTAAACCATAGCTTCTGCATGGAGATTCATTGTTGCTTACTATGGCTTATCATTATGCATGGAGACTTCTTGATTGGACACTGGCATTTCTGATGCCCATGGATGTCGGAGAGACTCCCAAAAACTGCCGTTCCCTACTAGCTGTGCAAATCCCCGGACAAGAGCCTCAAGCATAAACGCAAGACCATCTGAAAGCCAAATCCTAAAACGTAAGCCCAAGACCGCTAACCAGGAATCATGCTTGGCGTCGTCCTCATCCTCAATATCGAAGGCATGTTCTCATCACCACCGCAACCCAATGCCGTCGTCATCGTCACCATCTCCACACCACTAACAAAGGCATTAGCTAGCATCAGTCAGTATGTACGAGTACAGCAGCCTTGCCATGATGATCAGCATCACCGGGCTCTCACGAAAGGAGTGTTGATGAAAAGATAAGACTGAACGCGGTAAAAGTGCTGAAGTAGGATGTAATGGGAAACATTGCAATTAAGGGAGCCTCCAAAATGGTGGGTCAAGGGTAGACGGAGAGAAACCGGCGACGGTGGTCTGCTCCGGTGAACCAAAATGTAACAGGTGGTGATCCTTTGTGGGATGGGCCCTGAGTGCCTACGAGGCGGAATCGAACGGCATGCTGTTCGTCCACTGAATGGGCTCAGCATGCTTCACAATCATCCGCCAAGCTGCTGCGAAGGAAACGAAGGCAGCGCCATTCCTGAGACGGGCTCTCGACTCAAACGAATGTAGGCCCAGGCAGTGCGAGCCGCCGAAGCTCCTGAAAGGAACCCGCGGGTGCTCCAGGTGGAGCCTGGCTCTCGGAAGCCTTGTGAGCTGTGACCTGCAACCACTGGCACTGCACAGGCACTGCAGCCCTCACAGACGAAGGAATCACACTTTTACGCTTGCATCGCGCTAGCTCTGGTCTCGCTCCGGTCACAGCACAGTACTTCTGTGTATGACGATAGGTGTGACTATGCAGGTGGGCCCAGACTATGGCATGCCATGGGTGTGAATAGCGCTTTTCCATCCTCTACGAGCATCTACGAGCCATCGACCGGATTTGATGAGGGGACTGGCGTCGGCTTTGGGAGCAGGTGGTACGCGACATGACTTGCGCAGCTCCTGCCTGCAGCGTCCCGCCATTGTCCAGAGGCAGCTCAAGAATTTTCTTAGCCGTGGCAGGATGTGCTCCGGCTTTCTATCCTCAAGCAAGCTCAGGGCAGCACTCTGCCTGGAGCAAAGTACCTGCAGGTCGATGCTGGTCTTCTGAGCTTGTATGTGGGACAGTGCGATGCGGAAAGGAACACGGGCGACATGGGGCGACGCTTGAGGGGGCACTCAGTTATCAGCTCCTCTCGTCCTGGATCCAAGGCTCTGGAGGAAGAACGTGTTCGTCGAACCTGCCCAGGCTCGGAATACGTGCTTTGCTTGCTTTGCTGTGCCAATGGGCCGATCACTGCAATTAAGGAGCTCTCTGCAGTTTTGGCTTTGCGAGTTCGCTTTACTGTGCTGAGGTGGCAACTTTGGCCAGCAGAATGCTTCGCATTCACGAGACATGCATGTCTGACCTATGTTTCCCCTGCCGATCGTGCACCATGTTCTGAATCCGTTGTTCATAATGCAGCTCATTTGCGTTTAGGTGATAGAAACGCAAGGTCACATGGAGTGAGCAAGAAGTGCAAGACTTTGTTGCAATGACCGAGCTCGGGCAGTGAATCCATCCAGAACAGCAGTCGACCTGGTCGTCTTCGACGTTTACTTGTTTCATTGATTCATATGGACTTGCATCACCTAAAAGAATTTCTGGCGTCGGTCAACAGCGGCTTTCCAGGAAGGGCTCACACATGGTGCCCGCTGTGAGCGTGGTACAGTTCGCAAACTCCTGAGTTTTCCGCAAGCCCCCACACGATTACATGCAAAAGCTCAGGCTGACTAAGAGATAGAAACTTGAAGGTGAAAGTCACGAGGCCATGAAAATACTAAAGATCCTCATAAGCTGCCAGGCTTGCTCGAACGACTCTTGGGCTGAGATCAAACTGAAACGAAAACGAAGACCAGGTGCACTTTGTGCCAAACAGAATCAGGAAGCACTTGATGCCTTGCATTCAAGCACGCCTTCACTTCTTAATTCCGCAACAAACCGGGCCAGTCTTGATGCTTGACCGTTGCCACGATTATAACGCAGTCTCACCGCTAGCTGCCCATGACATGTCAAGTGCAACCTCTGAAACCCTGGTCGTTTGCTTGCTGATGCTGTGGAAATCCGCGGAATAGTGGACAGTCCCAAAATCGCAGATTCACCACGGAGGGGAGGCGAACAAAGTTTGTTTTAATGCATGTCGGGCTCGTAGAAAAGTCGTAGCATCTCAGTCACCCGGTCATGTGACTAGGAAAATTGCCTCAGTAACGGCAGCTTGGCCTGGCATAGCGCGCGCATGGCGCAGCAGAAGCTCTCCCTACGGCGCTACGGCGGCCGGCGGGCGAAGAGCGAGCAGCGAGCCTGGAGCATGGCGTTGTCTCTCTGAGAGGAAACTCCTGGAGCGCACAGCGAGCAGACGCATACTGCCCACATCAGGAATACTTCTGTCTGAGATCGGAACAAGACGGCACTCGAGAGCAAGAGGTGTCATTTCTCGCACCTTAGCTTGTGGAGCGTGCTGCTTCTAGGGGCGAGGTACTGTGGGGAAAAACACAGTGACACAGTGCGACATGCAGCTACCTCGGCTATTCCGAGGCATGCTGTTGCTTCGACCAGACTCAACCGCCAGAGGCATCGAGATCTTGAAAAAATGCCAGTGCAAGCAGAGACTGCTTACTATGCGAGCTGGAGAGGATCGGCAAAGACAGCCTGCACCGCCGTCAATCTTGCACGTCATCATCGGCGATGTAGAATTAAAGAACTACTGGTTTTTAATAGTCCGGCGGACCCTGCGTTCCAGCAAGACTCCGAATGTACGCATCGAAAATGCAGGCAGCTTGCTCGTTCCCGGTATCCGTCGTCACAGGTGACGCTGCAGTCACCTGGCACAATGGCACGGAACAGGTGGTGACTGTCTGTATGTCAAGCCTGAGCAGTGCAAGGCACATGCCGCGCACACCCCATCCAGACCACGCTGACCTGAGACTTGCTAGAACATATCATACAACATGAGGAGCATACACTGCCTGGGCATGTGATATCAAGCTTCCGGACACGAATTCTTCAACGCTCGCTTCATGGCAAGGCATCGTGTCAAGAAACTTCACTCTCCTGCACAGACACGGGGTGACCCAGCAGGACCGATCTGAGCAATGCTTCCACCTGCTCTGCGGGCTGACTTCGCAGTGAGAAAAGTCAGCGGCGAACCTGTAAGAAGAGGTGGCAAGTCAAAGTCTTCCTCCGCACACTGCGCATGAGACTAGCGCCTGCGTCGTCGTGTCTTGACTCCACCACCGCACTTGTTGCAGGTATCTGCCCAGGAGGTCCTGCCAAGGGCGACAATCTGGTGGCCACGAGTTCCTCACTTGCACCAAGTAGACGAGCAATGAGTCGGTCCATTCAGTCAGAGCATCTGGGCTGTCACACTCTCCAGCTGCGGGGAGCACCTGGCACAAAAACACCCTTCTTCGACACCTTTCGCTCTGACAGCTTCTGCTCAGCTGCCGACATCGCAGCCAATGTCCGCATTTACACCTTTGGACAAAAGTGACAAGAGACACACGGACCAGAGACCAGATGTGTTCGCTAGGCCCAGATTGCTGTCCACGCGAAGGCGCACGCCCCTCTGTTGTTTCCTTCGAATCTTCGTTCTATGGATGTCGAAGGTCTATATACTGCACAAGTTTCAGCCGACACGATGTCTCTGCCGGACGACAGTTTTGGCGGGAGTCTTTTGGCCGAAGTCTTTGCATGCTGATCTCGGCTTGCCTTGCCGTTGCTTGCTGCCAATCGACCAGCTGACCGGGCCGCAGGCACGGGCAGACAGGCAAACAAACAACTTTGCAGTCACGTGTTTTGTGTTCTTGTAATCATGCAGTCCTTTGCAATGTGAGTGTTGATCAAATGAGACGCTGACAGCAGTACTCGACGTGCTCAGCAGACCAATACCGCAGATGAGACACCTGACATGCAGGCACAAGTCTTCCAAACATGCTTTAGCTGCAAAGCTCGTCAAATGGAGGGCACGCCTCATCCTCGTTGCAGTTGAAGTCACCAGCATGCTCAGCCTCCAGCTTGCTTTGAAGAAAGGCTAGACAGCGATGTTATGCAATGCAATAATTTGGATCATTCAATCCAAAGTTCTTGGCTGGAGGAGGATGCGTTCAGACGAGCAAACGCCTCTAGGAATCTAAGAACCCAGAAGATCCTTTGCCCTGACGGACGCCCCGCGGCCACGCCTCACCAATCCGTGTCGAAAACGGCGGCACGACCTGAGCAGGGGCGGCCGGTTCTTCAAGTGGAGGATGAAGCTTCGCACCGCCTTCGCATGCTTGATCTGCTTTGGCCGCGTTTCGGAAGGGCCGTGTTCGTGCACCTCTCGCGACTCTGCTGCTGCCACCCCTCACCCAGACCCACCCTCTACCTTACCCTACTTGGGCGGAGGGTGAAAAAAAGCCTACCTCTGCCTACTCCCGACCCCCCTCCCTACCCCCTCAAACAAAGAAAGGTGGACCCACCCTCCTGCCTACCCCCCCCCAACCCCCCCCTACCTATGAAGGGCTCAGGAAGCTGAAAGCTTTTTGAAGCCGCGAATGTGCGCCTGTGGTTGGCTCGTGGTGAGCCGCTGCGGGCTGGCATGGCTTGCGGCGATGATCTGCTTCTGCACACTCGTGGAGAGACTTTGCTGATGGCCGTGCGAGTCCTCGCAGCGGCGATTGGCGACTCACTGGGCTTTAGGCTTCGCGCACATCTGCTCGTGCGCTTGCGGCTTGCAATTCCGCAGAACTGTGGCGGCGACCGCGGCTTCAGAGGAAACTGTCGTTCGGGGCATTGAAGCATGCGCATCATGCGCATGCTCTCGTCGCGCCTGCAAGCAATTTAAGTTCACCCTTAGCAGCTCAAAGTTCACAAGGGCCTCAGGCGTCCCCTTTCGCAGGCTTTGTGCTGAAGGCTCCTGTGAACATGTCAAGTGGCGGCGAGTGACGAGAAAGGCATGGCTCTGAGGAAGGAACCGTCCCATTCGGCTTCACCAGAAAGACAACACCGGCAATCACCTCAATACTCTGGCTTGAAAACAGTCTTGGTCTTGGCTCGTCATACTCTTCCATGTTCATCACGGCAGAGACAAGTGCAGGAATCCACAAAATCTTATGCTTCCGTGTTGGTGTGATCGTTAATTTGCTGTTCATGCCTCACATGTCACATGTCCTTGAATAAGCTATTGAAACCTCCCAGGCATTGTAACTGTAGGAGGCTCACACTTGGCGGGGAAGCTGCTGAAGCTGATGAGGCCGTGACAGCAAGAAGCAGAACGATGAAAACTGCGCCAATCACCTCGTTTGACTTCAGTTCAAGAACAAAAACCACGAACTGTGCACCGGCGCAGTAGTAAGGTGGAGACTGACAGAGCTCGGGCACCATCACAAGCAGTACCCCACGGGCTCACACTTCGGTCAACTACCTGCAGGGACCGACAATACTTCAAACATACATCAATGATCAGACTGCAGAGCAGGGTTCGGCAGCCTGAGTGCCAATGGCGATTCCGATTGTGGGCGCGGCCACATCTGAACCAAGGAGAGGCACTTTCGCCTGAAAGGAGCGGCCGTGTGGAGGCTGGCGGCTGGCGGGCTGAGAAACCACCTCTGCTTCCTCCAATGCACGGTCACTGTGGGTTGGCTTGGCCGTCTCGCGGCCCTCCTCACGGCGCTGCTAAGCTGCTAATGCAAGATCACTTAATCGCTGCTGCTTGAGGCAGCCTCCACAGCCTTTGGTGCGCCGGTTTTCGCACCCTCAGTTGCTCAAAGCACTGAGAGCGCTTAAGGGTAGCTCTCTCTCTGACGGAGCGGCCTGCGTTTCGTTTAAGCCGCCGGGCTTCTGCACCTGGCGCATGCGCTTCGCCTTTTGCGCTTCTCTTTTCATTCGTCGTTGTCTTAATTCTTCACACACGCACACTCGCTGGGATCCAAGGACACAATTGGGAAGGCGTCCACCCAGTCACAGTGAGCACACTCATTCCGGAAATTGCACGTTAGCAGGCGCTGAAGATGGCCTGTCCATGTCGGTTCCTATAAATAAGACTCCGAGAACATCAACAACTCATAAAACCTCGCAAATGCTAGGTGCTTCGTCTAGGGCACTACTATGCCGGTTGTGCGGGCACCGCCCCGCTCCAAAACCATTCCCGCGCACTCCACCAGCACTCAAACCGGATTGCTCACTGGCTCTCCAACTCCTCACGCGATGGAGTCAAGGCTTGTCCTCATTACCTGACCCATTCTTGTCTCTGACCATGCTTGCCTTCTGAAGCAAAGCCTGTCCAAATTAACTGACCCCCTGTGGTTAGAGGCACATGCTTGTTGCTGAGGGCCTGGGCCAAAAGAATCAAAGGCAAATCGGTTGCATTCTTGCTTCTCAAAAACCAAGTCTATAAGTTCCATTGCCATGCTCTCTGCCTGATGATATTCTGATTCCTTTTAACTGTAGGTCTTTTGCTCATCTCGCGAAAGCGCGCTGTAGCTATAGGCAGTCTGTGGCGAAGTATGCCGGAAGCACGAGCGACGAGAGCAGAGCTCCAGCTTTGGAAGATGCATTGAGCTGCGTCCTTGACACATATGCAAACTCACTATCTCTGCATGGCATACAAGTAGCCAGAGAGCCAGACGCACTTGACACGACCGTTTTCTGGTCTGTTGCCTTGGACCTCCAACACAAGAAACGCAAGTCGCTGCGCTAGACTCCAGCGCGCTAGAGAACTGAAGCGCAGAAAGAAGTTCACTGCAGCCTACCTGGCTGCCACGGGAGGTGCCGTGCCTGGGCTGCCTGTGTCGAGCACAAATCGCGACATGCTATAGGGCTGTGCGTCTCGATTCCTTTCCCTACGTCCGTGGCCTGTGACGCCCGCAGCTTGGCTCTGAGATCCCCCACCTGCGCTGGCTTTGGTGCCTCCGAGAGAAAAGCACAGGTCCATCGAAATGCTCCTCGAAAATGCGGCAGGCGCCTTTCGCACCCCCAGGTTTGCCTTGCGGCTGACTCAAAACGTCAGGAAATGTCAGGAACCCTCGATGCCACACGTGAGCCCCTCACTCATCAGAGACTGTAGAGCACTCCCTGCGCTGGAGGTCATGTGCGTCCCCCTCACAGCAGGCTGGCTTTCCCATGCTAGACACCACGAAGAGAAAAGGGACCCGGCATGGAGAGCCGAGTCTGCTGGTCATCTGCAACCCCTCGGCGCTCCAGGATCTCTGGGAGTCGCTTGCGGGAAGTCTCTGCAGGGCCCAAAACGGGGTGGCATTCCGGCTGACGAAGCCGCGACTCTCGCTCTCCCGCGAGACGCCTGCAGAAGAGAGGACAACAACGGGGGAGTTTGCAGAACGTATCGCGATTGATCCCACACTCCACACCCCGCTCCACGAAGGCCTCCCGATGCGGCCGAGCTGCAGCTGCTGAAGTTTTACTCTCAAGAAGTCTTTATATCACTAGTAACGCCGGATGCTACATTCAGGCTTGGGGTGGTTCCGGATGGTTAGTGCGGCTTTCGAAGTTCTTCACCTCCATTGTTGCTGAACATCCGAAGCTTGTGACCTTGTGATGTGCTGCTTGCATCTTTTGGCACGCTTATGCTGCGAAGATAGTGTCGGAGCGACACGAGCCATGCCAGCGATGCAAAACATCGCAAAGTAAAGGCGACGGCAGGGGCGCACCAGAAGCCAGGCTGCCAGAGCTCCGACGGATGCCACGGAGGCAAGCACCAACGCTTCCCCGACGGCCTGGCTTAGCGGCTTAGCGGCTTGGTTTAGCGGTTTGGTCGCCAGGCTGTAAACACGAGCCGAAAGTTCCAAAGGCTCGGCCGCTGCACGCAGTGGGGACCTCACATGTTGTCTTCCCATCCGCCGGCCTGTGAGGAGCATTTGCTGGAAGATCATGATTTCAGATTGCTTTGGACTCTCTGGCTCTGAGGCTCTACACAAAAAACAGAAGACGAGGAGTCGGGAGAGTGGGGTTGGTACGCGGGGACAAAGGTCGGAGGGAGGGGCAGGGTCTCCCATAAAGAATGCGCTCATCGGCACACAGCTGAACAAAATGTGACTGTCAATCCACACCGTCGGCATGCCCTAGACTCAAATCGATCTGCTCGCCAAAGGCATGCAACACAAGTGACAAGAAACACAACCAGATAACACTCAAACAAGGGAATGCAAGCACCTAAGCACGCCATCCATAATTGAGCAATGAACACCTGAGTCTACAGCGCGTTGCTCTGTTTGTGAGAGGAATGCCAAGGCCCCGAGTCCGCCAGCAGTTGCAAATCACAAGGTTTGGTCGCCCGGCCCCTCCGTTGGCAAAACATGGAGCATCGAAGCACCGGTGCTGTTGCGGACTTGCCAAACTGACCAAAACCACCCAAAAACCGCCAAAACCAGGCCGGCACTGCCCCCCCCCGCCGGCCACCAGTGGCCCGCCATCACAAGTCCTGAAGAAAGCTCATCTCAAAGATCGAGCCTGACCAGCCAAAGCCCCTGCTGCAAGTAGCAGGTGCTCTGTGCCCGACCACCTCAAGCCATGCCTCAAGCACACTTCGGGTTTGCAGGACGTGCCCAGATTACCAGGAAACCAACCACCCCAGCGCAGCGGAGGAGCCGCCTCTGGCACTTGCCGGCCTGCAAGAAATCTTCGATGCCGTCGGCCGTCGTGTGTTCATGTGATTTCGGCTTCATCCCGTGAGGGGAGCACTTTTGAACTTGATGGACACTGCGAGTGTAGACAGCAAACAGCATCGCCTGGCGAGTGTTGCGCTCTGCCTGGTCTGCAGAAACTGAGGCTTGCTCAACTTCTGTGCATGAATCCCTGCATCCCTGCATGCCTGCACCGCTGTGAGCGCTGCGGAAGCTCGGTGGCCATGGCCAGAGGCTCCGTCGTTTCGAAGATCTGGAAGGTGCAGGTCGAATCCTGGGCCTTGGTTTCACTTGCGCACTTTGCTTTGCAAGCTTTGCTTGCTTTGGCTTCGTTTGCTGCCCGGGTCGGCTCGAGCCTCGAGCCTCGAGCTGGAGCACGGCGGTTCAAAGCATTTAACTTGTTCTCATGCCAAAGTCCTTGACGAACCCCCCGGATGTGCAGTCCCTTCCTCATCGCAACGAATCCGAAGTAGACTTGGACTGCTTAACAGCCTCTTTGCCAGATGCCAACTGAAATAAGCTGTACTCCGTGCTTCACGCTGACTTTGGCAGCTGAGGCATCGAGTGCAATAGCTTGCTGCGGGACATAATGAGCAAGCGCAAGCTGAATCACTTGCAGTCTCCTGCTCAGTCCAACAAATCCACCAAGTGCTCAATGCACTTTCTGGACATCTGGTGCCTCAAGCTCTACTTGCAAAGGAAGATTTCGTGCGAGTCACTCGCGACAAGCAAATGAACTTTTTTTGCAGCTCGGCATCTCTCTGTCAAACTGCTCAGACCTCTTGCCGATGAGGAAGACGTGCCTTCCGGTGATAATAAGAAAGGAATTACAAGAAAGGCCTTGGTCTTGTGAGTTCTCTGTGCTTCCGAAGTACATGTTGCGCGGCATCGGGCGATGATGCGCATTGGCTACTACACGGCGCCATGGCACGGAAAGAAGTCCTTCGTAGACCTCCTTAGCAACGGCCAAGGTACAGCTTGTTTCTGCTGGGTTCGATGAAACCTTCAAATTGTGGCCAGTCGCTGCCGGATACTTGCATTTCAAGTCCTGCAGTCGAAGCATGCCGTGAGAGTATCCGCAGCACCATGGGCCCTTAGGCATAGGACGCATACACGGACTACGATAAGCTCTCCTGCGACAGCTCCCAGGACATCGCGGAGCGGATGCTCCGACTGGCTTTAGGACTGTCGGTCGGCGAGGAGTCCGGGGACAGATGCGCTTGGCTTGGCGATCTCCTGTGACAGGGCTTGCATCCGCAAAACCCCAGCTATAGCACAAACGAATGTCCTGGATGAGGGCATTGCCGTGATCCCGCAAAGACCCAGAAAAGCCAGAGTCAGGCGACAGAAGCCATGCACAAAAAGGTGTACGAGCGAGAGCAGCAGGGCCGGAAACTTCCAGAAACCAGCAGCAGCCTGGCACGGTGCCCAGTATTGAAAGAGCTTTGGCCATTGCGGGGTCGGGGAAGCCTCCAATGAGCTGACTTCTGGGGTGCATTGCAGGGATTGTAGGGGTGGGCAGTGCACCAGTTTTAAGCTGCATCGTAAGGGTAAATGCTCGACAATTCCAACTCATGCGACATAGCTGTCCCGAGACACTCGTCCTGCCCCGACAAAGCAGGAAGTCTTCTCTCTCCTACCGGACTCCTACCTCTCAGTGCTGTTCCGTGTGTTTGCAGCCGGGCCAATGACAGTAGCTAATGGCCAAAGCTCCCACCTTGCCATGCTGCCCGACGGCTTTGTTGGCCGCCGGCCAGGACTCATCAAAAGTAAGATGCCAGAACGACTCGTGGAAGGAGCTATGGCCTTCCATTAGCAGGTTCGGATCGATCAATCCCGATGCAGCTGGGATAAGAGGGTCACCGAAGGCCAGGCTCACACAGGTTCGGTGTTTGAATTTGCCAAGTGAGGTCATGTGGTCGCTCTCCGGCTCACTCAATTCCAGTAGAAAAGGAGTGTGCAGTCGTCCTGCGGGTCCTGCGGTGTCCTGGATGGCCAGGTTTGCAAGCTGGTTCGTAAGTGGCCTCGAAAGCCAG
Source organism: Symbiodinium sp. CCMP2592 (assembly GCA_905221615.1). Classification (NCBI taxonomy): domain Eukaryota; class Dinophyceae; order Suessiales; family Symbiodiniaceae; genus Symbiodinium; species Symbiodinium sp. CCMP2592. The sequence goes on from CAJNDT010006244.1 coordinate 278,984, forward strand.
CAAAGATTTCTCCATGAGTGCAACGGGTGTAGCCAACTCGACTGGATGCCCAAATGTGGAGACGAGAGCGACACATAGTGACCTAGCTCTACCCCGTTGCACTCCTCAAGCACTTTGGGAAGAGCTCCTCGAATGATTAGTCCACCCATCGAGTGTCCGACGCAGTGCAAGGTTGTTTGCGCGTTCACCTTTTCGTTTGACCGGATAACTCCAATTATTTCTTCCGCTGCTATCGACGAGAGTTCCCGCAAGTCATCCCCAAGAAATCTGCAGCCGCGGGTAATCGTCTGCAAAGGCCACAAAGTCCAGTCCGGATACTTGTGCTTCAGAACATCCATCCATGTTTGCCAGTCTGCGCAAGTGCCTCCCATGCCATGCACCATGACACATGTCGCGACGCATGTGTGGCCATCTCGGCCATCATTATTCTTCGGAGCATCACTCTGCATGGCTGCTCTAACTCTAACGACTCTAACCATTCGAGCCGAAGTTGGAGTGACTTGGGTGGCGGAGACAAAGCGCCTCAAACTTGGACCATCAATCATCAAGTTGCTGTCTTTTTAACGCTCACATCGCATGCCTTCATTAACCTCTCGCAAGATCAGCGCTTCAACAGCCTGAAGCCGTAAGCGAAAAGAGAAGGTTTGCGAGCTTGCCATGCACAGGCTGCGTGTTTGCCTGAGACTCGCGCTACTACTGTCGCATTACGAAGCGCGTTTGCGGCGCGCCGCCGAAATTCATGGGCTGCGTCATCGCAGGCCTGACATGTTTGTCTGAGTCTGGCCGTCAGAGCCGGCAGTGCACAGCTTGAGTACGTGCCAGGGTGGACGCACGTGCACCAGACATCTGAGGGATTTGAGGCCGCGTCATCATACCTGCAACTGGGAGTGGCTTAATTTAGCGGCTTGATTACCCCCCAAAGACATCACTTGTTGGAGATTTCTCGCACCAATGAATATAGGTTCGGCATGACGCTTGTGTGATCTTGCGTGTTCAGGGCAGTCGACACCGCATGCCTCTGCCTGCATTAGCCGGCCACTGCGGCTGTGTTGGCATAGGCATGCGATGCATCCTAAGTCGGAGGACTGAAGTTGAGGATTGAAACTTGCCACGTGTGCTGCATGTCTGCTTTCAGGCAACGCATGAAAGTGCATACTGTTGCAACTAATCTCGGCGGCTGAGTCAGCTAATGCATAGAACTCACATCACATTGCTTTGCTGTCCAGATGGCATCAGTTGCATCGATATCAACCAAAAACGCGCAGACCGAGACCGGTGCTGCGTCGGCGCAGGCTCAGGTGTCCTGCCAACCACTGAGTCTGGAGCCTTCGACTGCATCTGAAGCGACCCACCCTGGGCCCTGGCCTGTACAAAGGCTGCCGGTCCTGGAATGCTACCCCAGTTCGTGCTCAGTGGCTTTGGCTTGGAAAGTGTATCGTGCAGTCCTCGTCGGTTTCTTCACTGCGATGAAACACTTCCTTCCAACAGTGCATTGAACACCATTTCTCATGCTGATTCTTGCTGACTGAGAACTTGAGGCTCTGAATCCTTGCTCCGTGCACGGCCCTTGGCACGTGCCTTAAACAGTGGGCTGACAAAGATATCAAGCGGTCTCTCAGCAGGCTTGTTCTGCGCACAGCACTTGTGAAATCTAAGCCTCATGCGCCACCGGAGCACAGCAAGCAAAGCAATGCCAGAAGGCCTGGGTTTGCTCAGCTAACAAGGAGGCCGGGCTAGTGGTCCGTCCTCGCAGGCAAAAGGCCTCTGCTACACGGGATGTTGAGATGCGAGTGTTCGTGCCCCCCTCTTGCATCTAACATTCTGGGGGCTCGCCATAGTTGTATATAGTTGCAGCATGTTGCAGCTTCGCAGGTGACCGGGGCGCGGCGAAGTCAGCGTGCGTCTGGCCGGGTGTCTGCGCGTTGTGCAAAGCCCATTGTCTTTGTTCATGTAGAGCCGGTCGTCATGTAGGTCCGGTCGCATATGTTCGCTGCAACGTCGAAAGTGTCGATGCAGGCTCTAACATGCTCTCAGATTTGCTACACACAGCGCGACACGGTATGCAAAGCTTCATCCAGTTAACAACAGGATGTAGGAGATTTCTATGTCGATTCTGGACACAAAGTCAAATTCAACCTGATTGACCTTTGAAGCGGCAAAGCCTTGCATTTCATGCAGCGGACATAGCTCGTCAGGCGCAGCGCCCTTATGTTGTTGCAGGGGTATGCTGTCTTGCGTACCTGCTGAGAATCCGGGACGAAGCTTAGCAAAGGCCCAGGTCGAGAAATCGGCAGCCTTGGGGACTCCGCGCTTCCGCGCTGACTTCTGCGACTAGGGGAAGACTTTCAAGCCCACGCACGCCCACGCTAGAACGACCGTTTCCCATTCTGAAAAGCACGAGCTGCAGCTCGTCATGTTGTCCGCTTCTGAATGCGCAAACTTGGGTACTGGGTACAGTCAGTCGAGCCACGTCCAAGAGCAAACCCTGTTTCAGACGCAAAGTCTCTGTTTAGGCGGCTTAAGTCTCCAGATTCGGTCTCAGACAGCCTTGGCCTTGACGCCTTCTTGTCCAGGATTGTCTCGAAACGTCAATGGTGGTCCGGCATGAAGCTTCCGCAAAAACAACAAAGGACGGGATTAATCTTGGACCGAACCGAGCAACTTTCGGAGCTTCTCTCTTCGCCGAATCTGCGGACCTTCTGCCGATGCGCCCCGCTGCTTGTGAACACGCCCGATGCAGCTCCGTGCCAGCCATGCACATGTAAACCAGAGACATTCCAGCTTGCAGTCTACCGCGTCGAATCCCAATTTGCGGAGACTCAAGTTAAGTAATGTCCACTTTTGATTAGTAGATGGGTCGGGACAAGCAAAAGAAAATTTTCGGCCAACTGCAAACCTGCAATCTGCCCGAAATACCCAGACAAGCACATGGGGTGGTAATAGTGAGGCGCGTTTTATGCGACGTCGTATGTCTCGACTGAGTCTACTGCTATTGCAACTGCCACTGCTCGTCCTCCCCGCTCGGGGAGCAGGGATGGGAAGCATCCCCAGAAAGAACTGAGCACAAACTGGACTGTTGGGTACCCTCGTCGTCATCTCGTCGAACCCGGAAAACCGCACCACTCTCTGTGGCTGCACGGAGGCAACCGGGGCCACCACCGACCGAAACCGACAGGAGCAGCAGGCCGATTCCAAAGAAACCCTGAGCACTGCTCTGCAACTGACTGAGCGTATCAAAGTCACCGAGCACAAATCAGCGGCCGACCCAGAAGTGGCCACTAGTCAAGTCGAAGGACATCCTAAGCAGAACTGCACAGCATGTGAACATTTTTATCTTATGTTTAGGCCGTCTGAACCGGTTGGGCTGGGTCTGCGGCTGACTTGGTGGGTTCGACATCGGAAAGAATGCAACCTGTGCAACGAAGGCTGTTGAAGAGAATGGATTTCGAAACCATCTTGACAAAGCAAGAGCCTGCCGCACCCCCTGAGGCTGCGGAAGCCTGAGCAACAGATATTTACGGAGGCTACACGTGCCAATGCCTGAGTTCGCAGCCGAGTGTTCATGCCCAAATCAGTGTTCCACGGCTGCACGACGCCTTTCCAACACACACACACACACACACACACACACACACACGCACACACACACACACACACATCAGCAGCTACGGTTGCGAATCGGCATGGGCAAAATCATTCGTCTACTCTGGCACAACGGATGTCTCCCACATGTTCTGCCTGATGGAGCAGATCCGAAGCGCAGGAAGCCGGTCGGGGCGCTCAGATTCAGTGCCTGCAGAGCCACGAAAGCCGCACAAAAGTCCCAACAGCCACCTGCATCACTTTGTGGATGACGGCAGTCAGGGCACAGCCCTGTAAAGGTCGCGTTGAGCCCTGCTGATCATCAGCGGCTGCTTGAAGACCATCCAGATGGTGTCAGTCCTTCAAGCTTTCTGAAACCCCCGCGACCGCGACTCGCTTCGCGGAGTCCCAGTCCCGCAAGGAGGGACCGTGGAGCTGCCGTTGAATGCATAAAGCGACCGGTCACCTGACTGCTGACCCTGCATCCCTGCATCGAAGGACATCCAGGCAGCGCAGGGCTTGAAAACAGGGGTAAGCAGTGCGGCACCTGGAAGCGCATAGAAGGGGTTCGCGATCTCAGCCTGCACCCTGAGCGCGCCAATGGTAATGCAAAAGCCTGCCTGGTTCTGGACGTCGACTGAGCACTGAGCCCATCTTCGCTGACTGTAGATGGAAACTGTGGCCAGAACCTCAGCGGCGCAATGAAACACTACTTTCCTGCCCATCTGCCATGTCAGGGCCGCACGTGTTCAGATACTCGTTGCCCTCCACAAGTCCAACCTGACAACAGTCATCAAGGACCCCGCATATGTTTGTTTGCACACTGCCAGCGCACACGTTACATAGGCATAGATCATAGCAACGACCCATTTTAATCACGAGGCGAATCAGTAGAAGGCTGGCAGTGGCTGGCAGCTCGACAGGCTGTTCCCCCTCTCCGTAGTGTGGCCACGTGGGGGTGAGGGCTGCGTTCCTGCGAACCACGATGGTGGGAAGCTGACTCCGGACGGTGCTACATTATCGGTGCGGGCGTCCTGGTGAACTGCACGCTAGCAAACACGAAGGTTGAAGTTAAGAAATTCGGTGCCCCCACTGCAAAGATCGGCATGGTGTGCGATCTTTCAGAGTGGTGAAGGCGTACGCGTGCATTGGCTCGGCGCTTGGCGTTCTCTCTGAGTCGCTGCCTCGTGGCAGAGTACTTTGGAGGTGAAAAGGCGCAGTTTGGTGGCGGTCGCGGTCGTGGTCTCCTCGGCCTGATGCTTTGTGGGTTTTGGTTGTGCAGGAGCTTGGCATGGTGCCTCGCAGCTGGGCTGACCTTATCCTACAATGGCGCAGATCCGGCGCAGGTCTGCACGTCTCCGGGGGGGAGAAGGGGCGAAGAAAATTGGGTGGGACTGCCTACAGAAAGCCAAAATCCACTGGAGAAGGCGAAAATTCACTGCCGTACCTTGGGGCTCATCGACACGTTTCCATTTTTTAGGGGGGCGGGGGGCGGTGGCCTCTACAAAGCTTCTTGAAATTGACAATCAGCGGGCGCAAACCGAACCATCATCTCAATAGAGGTCATCACGGCCATCCGAAAGGTCAAGATGACGACAAGAGCCATCATGGTGGTAGGCAGAGGCGGCTGCAATGAACAAGAAGACGAGCAATAAGATGGCGATTATGATGAATGCTGAAAAATGGATGATATGGATCATGTATGATTCTGTGTGATGAAAGTATGATTGAAAGACAAGAACGATTGCGATTCCACTTGGTCCACATGCGGACGGTTCGCGTGCCAGCATGATGCAAACAGTCGAAACATCTCGAATGCTGGCTTCCTGGGTTCAGGGAAGCACGACGAACACGGAGGGTGCGACGCCGCCCTACGACACCCTTTGGCCCTGTGACAATTGCACGGCTATATACATGGGTAAGCATGAGGCACAGCGCAGGGCGCAACGCTGTGCGAGGCAAAGCGCTCTGTGCGTGGGACGGCGGGGGTATGGCCCGTCACGGCCCGCTTGTCATGCAATGCTCTGCCGACTTCCAACTATAAGTCTGTGACACTGGTTCGTTGCGGGCAACTGAGCTTCTTTGTCAACTGACGATTTCAACTTGGTTTGGTTTTTACAGCGCGGGGGCACGGCAAAGCGGCGGCCCGCAGCGACAATGCCATGCACATCGGCGAGGTTGCAAGACTTTGTTCGAATAGCCAGCTGGAAATGCAGCAAGAGAGAATTGAGCCTTTTGCTGATGTTGAGTTTCCGGATGCACCATGTCTCCCTCCCAAAACCCGCATGTCAGTTGAAGCCTGTGGTCTGTCGCCCTTCACTCTCTCGTGCAACCGTCGGTATCCATGCAGTTGCAGTCTCAGTTGCACTAGCTGAGGCTAAATCTTGCTATGAGCCGCGGTTTCTCAGACGAGTCTCCAGCATGAGCGCACCACGCTGTTGACACATACTTCTCCAGTTTCGATCGTCCCAGGCAGGCATTGCAGGATTCACTTGCGATGCTTAGGCGCACCTTCAGAAACACAGAAGTGACAAGGAGTTGGCCATCTGCAGCCTCATCACAGAAAGGAACCCAGATTCAGTGTGCAACTGCTGAGGTGCGGTCAATCGAACTTGGGCCCATGCTGCGTTGTGCACAAGCTGCATCTCCATGTCGAAACCTTTCAGGAAAGTTGAACCAATGAAGAATGAACAGCTGCTGTCCAATAACTTGAGCATGAGCTGATGACTTTCCCCATCCAGACTGTTCTCGGAGGGGGACGTGAATTCAATTCTGCGCCTCGGGCTTCAGAAGGTTCTCGACGGAGCATCGACAAAGGCCGAATAAGACGCCGGCAAGTAGAATTGCTTCCCATTAATAAAGGTAAGGATTGTGGTGGTGTCATACGGTGACTGGAGCAAGACCTGCTGACGCAGCTGTCGCGAAACGGTAGCTGGCTGGAAAGCATTGGCCTGCCACCCTCGGGGGGTCGTGCCCAGAAGTACATTCACCAAAGGCCTGCACTGCAGCTTGAGCTTGCATATGTAGGTGCAGGCTTTTTGCAGGCAGCACCAGGAGTAATTCCAGACCAGCCCGCCCAAGATGGATGCATGTCCACCTGATTTCGTGTCGACACATCCAGAAGCATGGGCGGCATGGGAGGGAGATGTATAGGCGGGCAAAAGGCGCGTCTGCAGGCGCACAGCTTGCCCGGGAACTGCTGCAGCTTCAGCCTTAGCCGACATGTTCAGAGCGCCACTCTCACAGTCTACATGTGTGCTTTCTGCTTTTGCGAATGCTTTACCAACCTTTTTCGGTAGCAATTGCACAGATGTCGAAGCAGAACGGCAGAAGTCGCCGCTTGAGAGGCACTTCTGCAATTCCTCCAAGACCGGGCTCAGCTGCTTCTCAAAAGCAGCAGGTGGGTTCACGACAAGCACGGAAGACCTGGCAAAATGCATGCAGGCAACAAGTAGCAACAAGCCTCAAGCAAAGACATCCCAAGCTTTAGCACTCATTGCCTTGACTCGGCGAGATTTCCAGCAGAGGCTTCAGTGAGTGTCTTGACATCTGCTGCAAGTATATCACCCACTTGCAGATTGACCAGACGCTGTTGAAAGCGAGTCCTTGCTGCCACGAGTGCAGAATCAAGGCATCATCTAGCTGGGGCCGCAGAAAATCTGCCAAGCTCCATGCAGATGCGCACGGGCACACAGACAGATACACATATACAATCATATACACACAGCAACAAACGGATAAGCATACGCGAAGCAGAGGGGAGACAGAGGGAGGCAATGAACGCAATCATAGAAAACTGCATGGACAAATGCGCGTGGGTGGCTGGGTGGCTAGCTGGCCGGGTGTTTGGGCAAACACACAGTCTTCTTTCCACTCTGCCGAATGAAGACAGGAACCCCTGCCCGCTCGCCCAAGCACAAAAGCCAGCATGGAAGGCGCCTCAGCCGATCCAGCACTGCGAAACGTGCCCGTCAGCCGACCAACACCAACAGCCCCCAGCCCCTGACAAATCGAAAGCATGGTTGGAAAGACTAAACGCTTCGGTCAAAACTTTCGCTCAAAAGACTTCAGTCAAAACTTATCGGCACCCAATCCCTGAAACAGTTTCCATAAACCGTAAACCCCAAGCCCTCAAGCACGAAATAATTGGAACTTCCGTCTTGGTTCACCTTGAACCCCCTAAACCGTCAATTTCAGCCGCCACCCCCAGCTCCGAAAAAATGGAAAGCAAGGTGCAAAAGCCAGAACACCAACCCAGCCCAGCCCAGCCTAGTCCACCAGCACCAGCCGAGCCACCGGCCCGCAGCCCAGCCCAGCCCAGCCCCCGACACGAAAAATGGAACGCAAAGGTTTCTTCTGTCCAAAAACGGAGCGAAAGCAGGAACAACGAACAGCAGGATTCTCTCTGTCTCTCGCTGGCTCCAACTATGACCCCTCGGCACAGAGAACAGAACCCTTCTATGCAAGCTTGTATACCAAAATATGCGGTTCTTATGCCCTTGCGACGTAAGGGACGACTCTTTCTTTCGCCAGGGTAAGGGACGACTCTCTCTCTCTCTGTCTCCCTCTCGATCCTGATCTGCATGTCTCCCATGAGCTCCCATGTGCATATCACACCACAAAGCTGATCCACTGCTCGCTATTGATGCCTCTGTGCAACCTCACCAAGACAGTCCAAGATTCATCTCTTGGTCGGCGATGTGGGGACACCACAACAAGATGCAACTGGAGGGCCATCTCATTGTCAGGTGTTTCAGGAGAAACAAATTCCATTTGTCGGACGAGCTTGCGGAATCGTAAGGTGGGTCGACTAGAGCAAGCACTCTCGAAGATGAGGTTCCAGGGACTTCACGACACCTGGCGAACCATTCATAGGAGTTCGCACAGACAACTGTCGTTGACAAAGCAGAGCCGGCATCCTGCTTTAGCTTGAGCAGGCTGGCTTGGAGGACTTCGCACACTTCCCTGGATGCTTCAAAAACCAGTGCGGAATCCTGAGGCCGCAAGAAATGTTGTGCGATAGCCGGTGAACCAGGGTAGTAGCGAAGCGATTCTGCTCCAAGTGCGACATTCGCCCGTCGAACAGCACTAAAGAAGCCATGCATGGTGCGCAGAGTGGTTGCCTGTTCAGAAGTGGCTAAGTTCTGAATGCCGCTGCGGTAGTTTTCAAACCGCATCGCTTCATGCGAGCTCAAGTCGTACAAGCCCGACCCAGCATGTGTGTCAACATACAGAAACGGCTCCGCTTCCTGCACTGCGTGCTCGAGCAAGGCGCAGAGGATCAGATGTTTCAGGCAGTCTGCAGGTGCTCCAGCTTGGTAGTAGTGGACGTAATCAATGTCTTCACGTTTCCACTCGTCGTAGCCGCCATCAATGACCCTGTGCAGCAGAAAGTGTGTCATCTCCCATTGCCCCGAGTGCTCGCACGCACCAAGCACGGAAGTATAGGTGATGGCCTTAGACCATGAATTGAGGGACTTGCTTTATTCGAATGAACCTGCAGCCTTCAGGAACACGTGCAACATTCCAGGAGCTTTCCAGGACATCACTCAGGGGACGACATCAACCTGGACTCTGTCATCGTGCATTCTTCTGAGGATGTCTATCGCAACGACCCACTGGCTGCTCTTGTCGCATGCATTCAATGCGGCATTGAACGAAATCGTGTCGGGGATGAAAGACGATTTTGCCTTACCAGAGGACAGTTGCCACCAAGAGATGAACAATCCTAGATCTACATGCAGCACACACAATCGACAATGCCGTGTCGGATGACACATGAAGTGCTCTAAGTTTGGCAACGTCGCTGAGTCGTCGAGTAAAGAAACTGCTATCCTCCATGCGAGACCTTTCCCACAGGCACTGATGACTCCGTTGTAGCTGGCGGTATTTCTGAGATATTCGCGGGACGTTCGACGCACGGTGAAAAGCAAGCTCAACGCATGCTGCCACATCGACGACTTTTCACATGCACTGATGGCAGCCTGAACAGCGGGTTTTAACTACAAAAGGATAAATGCGACACATCTAGAAAGAGAGGCTTGAAACTCAACGAGAGTTGCCACAGCTCGACAAGCTGCATTCACACTGACCACGTCGATCTGTAGCTTGCTCTGAGCATGCTCATGAAATAGGTTCAAGGCACTTGCCCATTCAAGACTGCTCCCAACAGTGCTGGCAATCGATGTGTAGCTTCTGGAGTCGCGTGGAACTCCTTAAGCTCATTCTTGGGTAAAATACAAAGCGCAGCAGAATTAGCAGCACTGGACAAGTGCGACATCCCTCCCAGCAATCAGCAAGGCTGGGCATGAGCATATACAAGCTCCGTCCGAGTTATATTCTGTTTGCTTCCACATCATCTGCTTCGGGTTTTCGCGAAAGTGGTCATAAGCTGGTGATGATGCGAAGTCTTGGGCGGCACGCCCGTGATCAGAAATCTACCCGTGCTCTACTACAGTCAGGTGCACATTGTGCGCCGGCAAGCGAGGACGCCCTGCGCATCCCTTCGCCAAGCCTGGCGAACACTGCATGCCTGGTCAGCAAAAGCCGTGACTCTTCCCAGACGAGATGGAACCATAAGATGGCAGAACCAGAGCTGAAGCAGGAGGGGTTGAATCCCTGGATTGTAGCTTCCGCACGAATTCCTCAGACTACATCCCGTCTTTGCGGACGCGCAGCAAAGATTTTGTGCACCCCACAACCCAAGCTGGAAAGCGGTGATGCCGGGCACAGTCGACATGGAGGTTGTCAGGGCGCAACATGTTACGATGCTCGTGGACTTTGCAAGTGAAACAAGTCGAGCCCCAAGTTGCAAGTTGCGTGTGTGCATGTATGACCGGGTCCGAGCCCCGACAACAGAGAACCTTGGTGAAACTGCCCTTCCCCTCACCACTTCTTCAAAACCATGCCCTCATTTTTCGACACGGCACTTGTGGCTTCAGGACCGTGCATGCCGGTCTCTGTTCGCCACTGCATGCTTTGGAACGAACTGATCTGCTCTACCTGCTGCTGCAGCTCTTCCAGCACAATGCGATAAATTCAGCGAAGCTGCGCAGAGTGTCCATGGTACTGAAGCTTTGTATAGATTTTGGCCACGATGCAGTGCTGAGAGCGTTGATCACAGCATTGAACGTGTTACTGAGGAGAACCGTACGGCGAGGAACCTGGGTCAGAGTCGCTAATGATGTTGTCCACTCGTTGGCCTTGCCACACCCCGTGATAGTTGGATTCCAGGTCCACGAAGAGCTCGAAATACCATGTTGGGACATCTCTTCAAGAAAGCGCACTTGCTCTTTCCAGAGCCCTTTCTTGGAGCAGCTGGCCAGGACGGAGCCAAACATGATCGTGTTGGCCTCCACTTGCACCTCATGGGCCAGGCTTCACAGCTCGAAGGCAAGAATTCAACTTCGATCCCTACTACCAGTTCATTCTTTCGCAGTCAGTTCGATGCACCTGTCGCACCCCGCGCATCGTTGCAACTGCAAGCATCCATTGCTGGGACTTGGAGAATGCAGACATCATCGTCATAGCTGCAAAGGAGGTTTCTGAGTAGCTTCTGCCGCCTCGAGATGCATCCATGGCAAGCTGCCAAGAAGTTCGCCCATCGATTGTAGCAGTGGCTGATTGTGCAGATCCGGAACGCAAGCTGCCGCAGCACATGTTGTGAAGATGTGAAGTCGCCTCAGCATGGCCCACGCTATAGCTGCAATGAGCTACAACCTCTGCAGTCCTACGTTGTTGGGGAGCACAAGAACGTCTTCAATTTCCTGCCTGAAGTCGCCAGCCGAGGAGAGCGAAGTGGGGTCTGAAGCGCGTGCATCATTGTGCTCAGGCGAGGCCAGAGCCGAAACTTCTTAGCAACAGCATCATGTTCATAGCCACACAAGCTTCGCGGTTGAGAGAATCAGCGCTGGCAGCTTTTCCAACACGCTGACACGGATCGACTTGCGACGTTGTACAAGCTAGCAGCTAGCACTCAGCAATTGTACAAGCCTGGGTTCCTTCATGTTCTGCAGTGACTCGACAGGTCTGTATGGTTTGTATGCGATGTGCAAGAGCTTTCGAATCAAGGTGTAACGTCAAGGCTGGATCCTCTTGCATCTGGAAGAACTCAACTAGTCACTCAGAGCTTGGTGAAGCTTCCTTCTTCGAGGCCCCACTCCTGATTTGACTCATGCAGTAATTTTCTGACAAGAATGATCCCTGCACCACCAGCAAACATGTTGTTCGTTCCGTGCGAAGGCGAGCCTTATACATAAAGGCATCGCCACGCCCAATGCTCCACAGCATGTCATCCCAGACAGGAATATGACCTGCATGGGAAACAGGTGACAACCCTTTTCATTCACCGCCTGAACTTCCTGCTGAAAGCCGATTGCATCCAAGTGGCAGTTTCTTACTGTGATGATGCCGCCCCGGGCAACGAGAAACTGGGCAGCCTTGCCACATCCTCCGTGCATGGCACCTTGGAAGCACAGGTTGTAACTATGAGGCCGACTGGGTAACACATTATGCAACGATGTAAGACGATGACAGTCTACTGCGTTGTAATTCCACAGGACCGGGTTGATCTCGTTGACGTCCTCCCAGCGCCCACGGATTGCTGCAGCATGTCGAATGTTTATCTGATTCAAGACTCACGGTCGAGGGAACCTCGCTCCAGGAGAACCACAACTCATCGGCAGCACGACAATTCCCCGAACTGAAACTTGGCACCCTTGTGACAGAGGCTGCATGCAAGCCGCCATACTCGAATAGCATCTCTGGGGATTGCGACATGCATGCGGGTCTGTCGAGGAACCGATGCGGCGAGAACAGTGACAAGATGATAGCATGGCAAGTTTCGTAGACAGCACCTCATCAAATTGCAGAGTGTCACAGCTACGAGCATTGCCTATCTGAATCTCTCTTTTCGCAGCCAACCATGTTGGGCTGGGCGACGCTGTGATACGTGCCCGCAAACAGGATGCAGGTCTCCGGGCATACAAGCAGCAGCAAAACAAGCTCCTGGCCGTTCTGGAGGTATTCGTCAATACGCTCGATGTCGCCAGAGAAGCAAGCACCCCACCACGTGTAGTTGGAACCCATGCTCCTGCATAAAGCATTATTGCCAAATTACTGCATGCCTGGTTACAGGCGGGGCTCCTCAGGTAATCAGCGATCTCTACCTGCAAACAGGTTGCTGTCATGCAGCTCGGGCGACGTCTTTGAAAAGGCCTCTTCGTTCGGCCAACGGAATTGCTCCTGTCACGGCTTGGCCGGGCAATACTGAGAACGACCGTTACCCTTTCACACTTGAAGCTGCAAATATCATGAGATACTGCATCTGGAATAGTCATGCGGGATGGCGACTGAGCAGAACAGAGACTTGCTGACATTCGACTGGAGTCGCTGTCGAAGGGGAGTGATTACCGACGTACCGACAGAAAATTATGCATTTCAAGCGATGGTGCCACCGGCGAGCATGCCAATCAATCCATGGTTGGAAAAGACGCCGCACATCGTATCTTCAGGCACCCTTGACCGATCACTACTCGATCATATGATGGAGCATCCAGGTGCCACCGCAGGCCGTGCTCGCCGAGCGCACACACACACACACACACACACACACACACACTCACTCACTCACTCACTCACTCACAGACACACACACACACACACACACACACTTGACACATCGTGTCGCAGGTCTGATCTGTCGGTGCATACTGTCAGGGAAAGTCAGCAGCTGTCAGGGAAAGTCAGAGGCTGCACGGGAAAGTCAGAACATGCAATCAGAAGCATTACCATAGGATACACGCGAATCACTCATGAAACTGCACATGAAACTGCACATGAAACTGCACTGCACTCCTACCCGCAATCAACAGTTATGTAGTCGCAAGCTGCACAAATGTGCCCATGCCGACCACTGCAGGTACGTTTACCTGTCTCAATATCACGGAGCTTCGTTGGCAGAGGCCGTGAAATGAGACCCTCTGCCCCCTGCTGCTTAACTCACTCACATCTCTTGGAAACAGAGTTGGACACACACAAGCCCCGAGGGGCTCCTTGCAATGTTGACGGTCGTTGCGCGCTGTTTTATCTCACCGATTTTTCTATGGGAAAGTCTTGTGCTCAAGAGATCTAGGAAAGTGGGCTACGAAACTTCAGGAAACGCAGTCTGTGCACTAAGTGCAATTCGACTTCGGCTTCTTCCGCATCAGCATCAAAGTACATGCAACACTGAGTTGCAGTTTGGTACGCAGCATTGGCCAATGTCACGATACTCACTCGCAAACGCTCCTGTACTAGCTCTACCACAGCTCTCATCCATCTTTTTGACGGGCTGCCCAACATGGTGCAAGCCACGGCATTGATTTGGACAAAACGGATGGTGGTATGCAAAGACTGAAAGCCCATGGTCAACTCAACCGAGGAGGACAGCCGAAATTCCTGTATCCCACGTTGCAGGAACGTGTACGCCACCATGGTGTCGGTTATGGGTTGTGCCTCTTCTGGGTCATCATTTCGATCGAGGCGAGTAATGAATGTAATTCTGGCTCTGATCGGCAACACGTACATCAAGATGTTCTCGAGCACGTCAGAAGCGGTCCAATCCATGTTGTTCAGAATCTACACAACTTTCAGAGTGCTTGATACAAAACTGTGTTACATGTCTGATGAAATCAGCTCCCAACACCGCAGCACTTGCACATCTCTGACATGTCACTCTGCACATTTCTTGCACTGCACTTGCACGAACCTCGCACGTCCCTTGCACATCACTTGCAATCCGCTTGCACATCCCTTGCTCGTCACTTCTCTTGACATGACACAGAGGTGGACTCTTTTTATACCGTCACAACGAAATCGACCGGTTCAAGGGTTTGGGCAGTCGTTACAGGTTCAGTAAACCGAAGATGGCGAAAGTTTTGTACAAGCTGAAAGGTGTGTAACCTAGGCCACCAGCCGAACTTCTCCCAGAGCTGCATCGCGACGAGGTATTTGGCAACGTTGATGGAATCGTTGATTGATAGCTGGATGTGGAGAGTAATAGTCTCGTGTCCGGTTGCCCGACTGCAGACACGAACCCACATCCGAAAAATGTAGTCGCGGCTCGTACTCCAAGGCAGATTGGCTTCACGGGCCTTGCGCTTCATGTTGGGCAACCTACACAATTTCACTGGATGCCAAATGCTGCAACTCAAGACGGTTCATGCAGAAAGCTGATAATGCACAGCACGGCAGACGCGCACTCTTCAGTTTCTTTCACTGTCTTCGTGCGGTCTCTCACTTTCGGTCTAGAACGTACTGCACAAGTTTCAAAGTGGACGAAAAACGCTTCCTAGGGCCTTGCTTTTCTTTGGCAATGCGTTCTCCATGCTGTCTCAAGAAATCGAGAATGAACTGAGCTATGTTGTGAATGAAGAAATCGTCACCAAGCACTCTCGTGCCTTCCATTCTGCGGCGAAATTGGGTACTGGGTGCAGGACGAATCTTGATGCGCACACCATCAGACCCTTCATCAATCATACGAAGTTTGCGTTTCCGCGGTGGGTCCGTCTGCAACATGTTGGTGTGCTCTGCAGCAGGCTGCTTCGGCTTTGGGACATTAACTAATCGACCAGAGGACATAGACGTAGACTGTCGGTCAATGGATGATGACGCATTGACACTCTCATGATCAAGAGCAAAATCAGCTGAATCAGGATCGCTGACCAAAGGAGCATCTGATGCCACATCTGCACGTCGATCATGTTCTTGGTCCGATACTGCAAGGTCTGACGAAAAGTCGGAAGAGTGCACGTCCGATACAGAGGCAACATCGCTCTCGAAACTGGACACCGACATGATGGAAAGCTACTTATACGTTCCGAATCTGTCTTGCACTGCAGAGTACCTTGAGGACGTGAAGCAAGACAATGTCTGCAAACGCTCACAACACATGGTGCCGGCAGATCGCTTGTATCACCCTTGCACATCACTTGCACATCACTTGCACGTCCCTTGCACATCCCTTGCAACACCCTTGCAGTGACACTGGCGCACAGACCCTTCTTTGCAACTGCTCACGTTTCACTCTGAGACTTCAATCTCTGCTGGGAGCGTTGGGGGCAACTCTGTTGATTCTTGTAGCTGAAGAGAATTAACACAATGGGAAGTCACAGATTGAAGAGAATGCAAATCCGTCAGCAAGTTGCCCACCACTTCGTTGGTCTTCTGAAGTTTCTGAAACAGTTCTGTGATGGCAGACATGACTTCTGCCACCTGAGTCTCAGTGTCCCTGATTTGTGTGGTGAGCACGTCGAGTTGGGCTTGTTGGATCTTTTGGACGGAGATAGCTTCTTCGCGAAAGTGACGGAATTCACCTCTGATTGTGATCAGCTCCTGTTGTGTGTAGGAAATCCAGCGTTGAAGAGGTGCCAACGGGTCACACGCTGAGTTGCTCGACATTAGTGCAATGGGACGACACTTGAGCAGGGTGCTGCAACACTGTTCTGGTATGCAATACAACATGAATGAAGTGATACTCACAGCACTTGCATCCAATGCACATTCTTTCCTCACTGCAGCACTCTCATGCGTCACAGATACAAGCGAAACCCTGTCACTCCGGACATACTTAGCTGAGATCAGACGATTGACTGCGTCGAAATCGGCGTGATTCACGCCTTCTGGTAGGCATGGGTTTGGATCTGATCGGAGTACCTGACGTAGCTGAAGATGTAGGTGCAGCCGACGACGAAGCAGTGCTCGACACCAAAGGAGGTTCAGACACACGATGCCGCAAGCTTCCTGGTGGTGCCGGGGGGGGAAAGACGGGAGCACTGGCACTGGGCGGGGGGAAATTGGGAGGGGAAGAGGTGGAGGGAGGGGAGGGGGAGGGAGAGGGGGAGGGCCAGGGGGAGGCAGGGGGGGAGGTGTGGCACTGGAAGATGGGTTGTCACTCCCTGCACTCGGCACACTCCTCATTGCTGGCTGAGGGGGTGGAGGTGCATAGGGATGGGATCTGCAATTGCCACTGGACGAACGTGATCCTGAAGCTCCACTACTGCTAGGACGTTCTTCACGTAGGTTTGCTCTATCCCTCTCATCCAAACGACGCAACTCTTGCTGCAGCATTCTTTCTGTACCGTCCCGCACAAAAGCTGTCAATTGAAGTACAAGGGCTTGACGAAGTTGAGGTCGTGATACAAAGTTGAGCAATCTCACACGCGCTGAATGAGTGAGCATTCTCAAGAACTCATCGATGCTAGGATCCGAAGGTGGCACCGTCGGCATGCTTGCTTGCACAGATGATCTCGTCTCTTAGCCAAAAACACTGCGATGCTGACATCTGCAAGTCTCTCACACGTGGCGAACTCAGATCAAGACATGTTGCATGCATGTCCGCTGTCAACTGTCAACTGATAACAGACCACTTTTACCGTTTCATCAAAGCTTCACACAAGCGAAATGGATAGCCAAGGTTCGCTAACCACCGTACAAAAGTATGGACAGCTACTTCCGCTTGGCACGTTGGCCAAGTGTACTTACGGATGAGAGAAATTCTCGACTTCGCACCTGACACCAGCAATCGATCGCTACCTGCACTCATGGGATGTCGAACTTGCCAAAGGAACTTGGGCTGGAGATAGTAAATCGTTCGGTTTCGGACATCGATATCAAATCCCAAAAAGTGACCATCACCGACAGCTTCAAGTACAATCGGAGAACCATAAAAGGTTTCTTGGCTGAAGACTTGAAAAGGCACTGTTTTATGCACTTCGGTGGGTGCAATCACCAGTCTATTGTCCACATATCTTGCAAGAAAAGTGGAAGGGAAACTCGAGATCTGCGGGAACGTTGCTGCCCAACCGAGCTCAGTCATCACCACTGGAAGGGAAGAGAGGACAGGGCTGATTTGGTTACCTATGGACGTGCCATCAACTTGCTTCCACACTCGATTCAACGCCACAAACAAGCCGCATTCGAAGCTGAGACGAACAATGGTGACCAAGTCGTATGGATCAATGGTCTTCCAATCGAAGTGCCGACGTATATTGGAAATCTTCCCATGAATGGAACGAAAATGTTTGCTCTTCTCATTAATGCACACCGACAATTTGACATCAGGGTGTCTTGCAGTGAACATACGAACCAACATCTCCACTGCTTCCAGAATACGACTTTGAGGCACCGAGTTAAAGAACCCGACCAGATCGTCATTGAGCAGTTCGAGTTCAACTTCCAACGAACACTGCCTGAACACCTGATGAATATGATGCCAAATCTGTGGGACACTGCGTGACAACGAACCAGGCCATACTGTGTTGACCATTTGGTCAATGCAGATCGCTGCTGCCCTAAGAATAGGGCCCAAGGCTGTATTCTTGTAGCTGATGATGGTTCGTCCTGATTTGAAGGACTTTTTGCGTTTGAGAAAGATCTGCCCCACAGGCAGATTGGCATCCAACTTGAATCCCCAAGGGTACTTGCGAACCAGTGAAGACGGGATGTGCGCACACAGAAACAGCTTTGCTGACGATACGGACATCGGCATAGGTCTGAACACCTTGACATCTGACCATACACGATGGCAGGATTGGAAGTAGAATCTAGGGCAAAAGACCATAAGATGAGTTGATTCGTGATCAGCAAGGTGAATCACCCAATCTGTACAAACAATGTCTTTGAGCTGCAGCGCATGACCTTCCTGGAATTTCGGGCATAAGCACATATGGCGAAGGTGAAGATGCCACTCAGAATGAATGAACTGCTGCCACATGGGTAGAGTAACAGAGTATGCAAAGGAATAAAATGTGTCTTGCACCAACCCTTGTACGCGGAGGTCGCCTCCTTGATGTACTTGACTTTTGATGGAAAGATAAGGGATTTTGAGTTGGCCTGAGCAAGTTCTCTGAGAACAGGTTGGCGAAATGACAACGTCTCAAGTCCAGTAGCCACATGTCCATCCACCAAGTCCACATTGGGGTGCTGCTGCTGAAATTGTTGGCATCTGCATGGAAGTTGATCAACTGTTGTCTCAGCAAGCTTCTTCTCCCACTCAAAGTGATTATGAAGAATAGAGCCCAGCGATTGGGGAGCAGACTCTCTCGGCGTCTTAGAGGGGAGGTGAAACGGGATGCAAATGCCTTTGAACTGCTGAATGGTATGAGACAGAAACGAGGAGACATGGGCAGCAAAAGAAGGATGAGACAGAAACGGTAAAGTGACTGACTTGTTGTGTCGGGGTACAGAGCAGTTACGAAACTGCAACGCAGATTTGAGCAACTGTACCACTCTAGATCTGAAAGGTTGCTCCATGATCTTGGCCATCCTGAACATCGCGTACAACTCTAACGTCGAGACTTTGGCAGATCTGACAATTTTTGCAGCAGAGAAAGATGCCGAGGTCAGCGACGCCAAATCATACAGAAGCGACCATGCTTGGCTTTTGTCCATCAAACATCGAGTCGGAGTACTTGTTGAAGCAGCACGTCTTCGAACTTTTGCCCAAAGTCTGGAAAACAATGATACATTCTTAAGAGAGGGACGTGGCCTGAGTCTCTTGAATCCCAATGCTGACTTAATGAAGAAGCGGTCAATGAACGGTGAATTGAATCTGGGCTGCCATCGATCAATGAGTACATGCTCTTGCACCCAAGCTTGTTTGTAGTCATCATGAACTGACAGACAAAGTGCAGAAAAGTCGAAATAACTGCCAAGCGAAGCCCAAATACGAATGGCCGGTTCAACTTGAACATATTGCTCACGGAGAACTTGCTTGAGTTTGGACTGACGGTTGAATTCACGCTTCGAAATAGTAATTGAGGTACTTCCCGCATACATCCATCGGTCTCTTTGCTTGAACGATGAACGGGTACTCCAAGACACGGGAGCTTTCAAATAAACTGCACAAGGACTCTGAAACCGTGTGAACGTGTATTCAGACGGCGTAACTCCAGCTTTCTGCAATTTTTCAAGCAGCCGTTGCTCTGGCGAAGTACCCCTGGAGTAATGGAACAGTAGAATCAGATGACAAAAACCTTGCAACCAAATGGCCATCACTTTGTCCACATGCGGAATGAATTGAAGCACAAACGACATGAACTTGCCAATCTCTGTAATAAGAACATGTGCTGACCGAATCTCCTTTGCGGAGAATTGTTTGGAAGCAAGGCTGTGTGCAATTCAGACAACTTGAAAAGCTGCCGCTGCAATGCACGTAGAGAGACTCTTGATGCCCATCCTAGATGCAAAGGTCGCCGAGATCCCGAATTTGACTGCAAGTTCTTGCAGTTTGGCTTTCTCCTTGCCTCCATAGTTGATCTGCACAAGCTTGGAGACAGACACAATGTGCTCTTGAAATTCTGCAAAACGCTTGCCTAGGGGTCGTTTGAAACTCTGGATCCACTTGTCGACGTCCCCCTCTCCTGATCCCTTTAGCCGGGCTTTGTGATCGTTCAAGGCTTCAGCAGGAACACTGTCGATCTTACTCTTGAGGTCAGTCTCCCAAGTCTTCGGTGGTGTCCCGGATTGTAGACAAGGAGCACTAGATTGCGAAGCAACCGGGAGCTGTGTTTTTGAAGCGGATTTCGTGGGGGTAACAGGGAGTCCTGCGGCTTGCAACTGTTCACGGCGGCGGTTGAGCTCTTCCGAAACTTGAAGGAACTTCTGAGATTGGTCAACGCCTGTGGGCACCGGCATGTTGTCGAACATGAGCTGAACGATCTTGTCAACCAGCGGCTGAAACAGGACTGCACAATCTGTGTTCTTGTTGGGAATGATTGTAGATGGATTAGCGGCCTGAAAAAGTTGCGTAGCAACTGCATCGATGTCAACTTTGCGATCTCGAAGGTTCTTCGTCACTTGCGACATGAACACTGCTTCAGCAACTGTGGCAACTGGCACAACACTGAAAAACTTGCCGTGACTTAATGCTCGAAGACGCCAATCTGAAACTCCATGGAACAGGAATTCCTGAACAGGAATGCTGAGTGGATCTTTTCCTGCGATCCCTTTCTTTCGCGACCACGGGGTAGCTTCGATGTACTTACGAAAAGACAACCCATGAAGCACTGTTGAGTCATAATGATCACGATCTGACGCCCATCCATTCGGTAGTGCAGGAGCAAGAACAGGACCTTGATGAAGTGGCATGGGAGTAGACGGCGATGATGAAGGTGCCGAAGAAAGTGGAGGCGGAGGTAGGGGAGGAGGCTGACTAGCAGGAGCAGAATTGGAGAGGTTGGGATCATTCCAACTTCCCGAGCTATACGGCTGATAGCGATGCTGACCCCACGATTGTTGGGATCTCCCGTACCCTGTGTTGGTGTCCCACTGTCCATTCCATGCCATGGTTTCAGAACTAGCGACAAAGCTAAGTCCACGGGGTCGCTAAGGACACTTCGAATCAAAGAGCTCCGTAGGTGAACAAACCTGCTCAAGTTGTTCTCAAACTGCAGCACTTGCACATCGCTTGCACAACTCTAGCACCACACTTGCTCATCTCTTGCACCTCTGACGCACACCCTTGCACTACCGCTGAAACTTCACTTGCAGCACACTTGCATATCTCTTGCTGGCACACCTCACAATCTAAACTGGCATGTTTTCGACACGTGCATGCATACATAGCAATTGACAACGGAAGAGACTTGAGAACGCGGCTGGTCAAGGCAACTTACGGCACTCAGACCTTCCAAAAGACAAGAAGCGCTTCCGGGATGAAACATGAGGAGCGAAAGACCCATCTGCCATCTTTGGCACGGGCAACGTCACGAATGTAACTGCAGGAATGGTCACCCTCAACTCCTCCCATGGGGATCCTTGAATGGGGGGGCGTGAGGGACCCTTGTCGATTAAATGCAGATCCGAAAATGCACACCGGACGCTCACTCAGAATGCCACCGTACTTGGACGCCGCCTCTTGTGCTTGTTCTGCATCTGAAGTATGAGCCCTAGCATAGAAGGAAACCGGTGGGGACCACATGCTGTCACGAGCATCCCAATACGATGGTCGAATCGTTCCCTCAAGGAGGATAGAGGCAGCCCCGGCCACTGTTGTGTTGTGTGCAACAGGCAAACGAGCAATCCCTGCTGCCGAAGTATGCGACCTGACCATGGTCCTCTCAAAGTGGGTGAAGTGGATGCTCAAGCACTTGCACGAACTCGACAAAGAACGAAGCTCAACAGAGTGAACGTTTGCAGCTTGATCGGCTGCAGCAATTGCCTGAGAGACATACTTCAATGCCGTCGAGTTGACAAACTGGGAAGGAAGACCTAACAGGCTCATCAGATAGTCCGCAGTGCTTTGCATCAAAGAGCTGGCAACCTGCAACTCAAGATTGGCCTGTATCTTTCTCGAAATCTCACATGCCGATTTCATACGGCCAGGGCTGGAACTGATCAAGTGACGAAGAGCAGTAAACATGGGGTATAATGCGACCCAATTGAAGCTGGCTGAGTACACTTGTATTAGCTTCGCTTCTTCATCACGCACTTCACAACCCACGAAGTTCAGGAATCACGAAGAAGTTTGAATCTTGCTCCCACTCAACTTCCACATGCCCTTTGAGAAGAGATCGATTCACAAAATGCTCGTACGAATCTTGCAAGGGTTTAACTGGAAAGACGTAAGTCTGGTCCGCACTGAGCTGCCACCCTACACGATCTGCATGAGTACCAGGAATCTTATCGCAAATTGCACGAAGTCGAATGCTGTTAGGATCTGCGACAAGAGAAACTCCGCTTCCATGGACTTGCCGAAGTCGCTTTGAGGGCTGGGAAGAGTCATCCGTTTGATATGTGAGGGCTGACTGCTGGCTCTGACCAGAAGCTGCTGACTGATTCTGCTGAGAAACAACAGTCTGCTGAATGTCGAGCAAATTGTTAAGGCCAGCATACACATCTCTGTGGCCTCGGACATGAGTCAAGTTTGCCGACATGATTGCTGAGTATTCAGCAAAATCGGCCACCGAACGAAACGACAGACGGAAACCTGCGCCATCTGCATGAAGAGTGATTGCTGGTGGAACCTCTTGCTGTGGGACAGGCCGATCATTTACAGCACGTGCAGCAATCACGGTAGGAGCTACATCTGCTGTTCCCAAACCAACATTGGATGCAGAAGAGATCGGCAAAGAGGACGGAGCTGGCGTCGGGCAAACTGCGGGAGTGGGGGGTGGGGGAGGGAAGGCGGGAGGGGGAAGGGGAGGGGGGGGCGGAATCCACTTCGGCGTGGTGCCACGGGAGGGGGGAGGGGCAGAAGTGGGGAGGGGAGGGGGGGGCAAAGGGGGAAGGGGAGAGGAGGAGGGTGAAGGGAGAGGTGGGGGAGGAGGGGGGGGAAGAGATGTGCCGGTACTGCGTCTCTTTCCTGAGGTATCCATGGCAAACTGATCAGCAACTACCAAAAGTACAGCTCATGTACTCAACTTGCAGCCGAAGACCTGCGACAAGTCAGCGGTGAAGTCAGATTCGGGAAAGTCAATCAGATCATAGAAAGTCAGTGGGAAAGTCAGCATTCAGGTTTCGGTAAAGGCATTTGGGAAAGACTCACTGAGAAAGTCAGCTTGCAAGCACGGATATAGAATCAGGGAAAGTCATCCAATGCTTATACAGTCAATCGGGAAAGTCAACGCCAGAGCTACCTCTGGGAGACACGGCGCCCATAGGGAATGCCGTTGTGAAGCACACTTGACACATCGTGTCGCAGGTCTGATCTGTCGGTGCATACTGTCAGGGAAAGTCAGCAGCTGTCAGGGAAAGTCAGAGGCTGCACGGGAAAGTCAGAACATGCAATCAGAAGCATTACCATAGGATACACGCGAATCACTCATGAAACTGCACATGAAACTGCACTGCACTCCTACCCGCAATCAACAGTTATGTAGTCGCAAGCTGCACGAATGTGCCCATGCCGACCACTGCAGGTACGTTTACCTGTCTCAATATCACGGAGCTTCGTTGGCAGAGGCCGTGAAATGAGACCCTCTGCCCCCTGCTGCTTAACTCACTCACATCTCTTGGAAACAGAGTTGGACACACACACACACACACGCACACACATCTTCCGGACAGAAGGCGTGCCGCCATCATTGTCACTTGGCTGACTTGCGCACGCGCCTTCCCAGCATAATCGATGGCTCTGAACCCACATCTGGAAATCGGTCCATCCACGTCCACTCCCTCGAACTCAACCAACCACTTCACCAAGTGAAACCTCGGAAGCATGAGACGAGGCTGCACCCCTGACCATCGTTCAGCGTGCAATGCCAAGAGCCAAGCCAACCAAGTTGACAAGCTATCATCAGCCTTGCACGGGAAATCATCGAAGTCCGACGACTGACTTTGTCATTTGATGTGTCAAGGGGCGGCGTCTTGAGCTCCTTATCCAATGGCGCATTCTTGTTCGCACCCTTGAGGATGAGGTCGTGCACCTCACAGGAGACTTCGAGTGTAAATGTTCCGCCGCAAGTGAAATGGCACAAGCTTGTACGTTCTCTAGGTTCGCCTCCTGGATGCTGCCCTTGACGCATGCCTCGCTTCTGTTTTCAGCTACTGGTATCGCGGGCTGCCGGCTGCCGGGCTGCAAGGAAAGCGTCGCTGCCCCCTCGAGGCGTCGCCGCTGTGTCGCTGCAGGCCGGGCCCGGCCTCCTCGAGGCGGAACTCGAGCTCCGGCAGGCGGTCCCTGAAGAAGTCGTCAGTGAAACGTTCCGGAAAAGGCCTGCCGGGGCTCCATCGATGTTCCCGTTCTGTTGCGAGGGTTGCGAACCCCATGTCCACAACAAAGAATACCGCAAACACAGCAGCAAGAAAGCTGTGGCTTCCTACGTGGCCCTGCGCGCCTTTCATCCAAGGGTGGATAGTCCGATTGTGGCTCCGGCAGGGAGTTGAAGAGCTCTGCCCACACCTCGGCATGCTTGACAGAGCTAGCAGCTAGCGGGGCATGCTCACACTTCTACCTTCGTTTGCATCCCTTGTGCCCTCTGAGCGAACAACACTGGAGCCGGCCATGCTTTGAGTCGAGGCCTGCCAAAGCTTTGAAACTATCAACGCGGTGCGATCCACCTGCGATAGGAAATCTGCGTATTCATGCAAGTGAGACGCACAAATTAATTCTCGCAGTGCCCGAGAGCCCTGCTGAAAATGCTTCCGGTGCGTCGGTTCACTAGGACTACATGCCCCTTGCTGGTCATTTGAGCCAGCACTTGTTCATGGAAGCATGCCGAGAATCTCGTGACGGGTTTGACAGCGACTGCGCGCATCTTCATAACGACTCTCCTGCCGTTTTGCAGCCTGGCGGAATCAGCATTTGCTGAATGTCCCTGTTGTCAAGGGGACATGTAGTACGAATCCTCAACCACGAATCAATGCAGCCTACATGATATGTGTGAGCACATGGCAAAGAGCATATCATCTCGCCCTGAGACATGACTTGGTGGCATATGGCACAGGCTTCCATAGATGATGACAATTGAGAGCATGGAAGTGCTGCTAGAATAGCAGCAATGGCCTGCTCCGAATTCTCCGACCTGGGACGGCTGTCCTCGACCGGTTCAGGTTCGGGTGCCGCAGGTACAAGCTGGTTGGGCCACCTGTGTACCGATGCTGGCAAGTAGCTCCAGCGGACCATCTTCTCTGCCCGCCGTGGCGTATGTCCCAGATCCAGGAGCGCTTCTTGCAGCGTAGCTTCAGAGATTGCAGGATTGTAGGAAACTCGCTGCCCGACAGTCTGAAGCCGTGCACGTCGCACGCATTTGATGTGGATCCACTTTGGGCGCAGCATGAGATCTTCGAGCATGTAACCCGCAATTAGCTCTCCCATCCTGAAGACCTGCTGGCATAGCTTGCAATTCCTCGGCATGTCGCCGCGGAAAAAATCCAAATACATAGCTGCCAGGTGTGAATCCAGGCGCGCAGCAGCTCTGAAACTAGCGGCGACTCGGTAGTTACTCACCTGCGCATCTCGAATGCCAGCTTGCGGGAGTATCATTTCTAGATCATCTGAAATTTTGATTCTGGATTCCGCCGGTGATCTGGATCTTCCCAGATTTGGCGGCCTACGCTGGACCACAGTGCTAATTTGTTTGCAGTTTCTCGGACGAGCACTTCGTCCACGAGTGCACAAGGGAGGGCCGGATTCGCATGTATCTTCGATGATAACAGGAAGCAAGTCAAAGTCAACACTTTCGCACTGTACTTGGGCGTCACATTGCGTCACTGCAGAATACGAGGCGGCCATCAGTGTTGCGCACGGCTGCGCAAAAGAGCAGAATTCAACAACTCTGTGTAGAACAGTGCAGGATGAAGACTACGACCAAACAGACTGTGAAGATAGGGCTAGGGAGTCACTGCTGCAGATTGCCGCAGAAGACAACAAGCAAGGCATCAGCAGCCGAAAGAGAGGCCAACTTGACGGGGTCTTCTGAGCTGCGAACGATGTCGATAGGCGACTGGTCCTGTGCCGCGGAAAGAACCGGCCAGAGGCTTCAGCTAGGCAAAGTTCAAGAAGCGCCAAAGTGCATCCGAGAGGCCCCGAAGCCGCCGCACTTGGAACCGCCTTAATATTCGAATCACATTCGCTTTACCCTCTAACATCGAAGCTGCGCCACTATTGCCGACAAAGAGCTCAGCTTGCCCCACTGGCCCTGTCTTACGCTATAATACAAAGCGTTCATCACAGGCGAAACCTAGACCTGCATGCCGTCTGCAGTTTTCACATGTCCTGGTTCGAATACGTCCATGGTGGACCGTGTGACTCCTGCGAAGTACAGAGATGTCCTGTGAACTGCAGCTCAGCACACTCGGCAACCTCTGCAGCTCTGCGCGCTGTGGCTGATGATGCACTCGCGCGTGCAGCTTGCGAGGCCTGCAAACAGGAGAAGGAGAAAAAAGAGCTTCTGGAAACAGATCCACGCTGAGCGAAATGCCAGCTCAGCTGCGAGGAGCAGCCAGAAGCTCCACACTGCCTGTTTTCTCGTTCGTAAAGACTTTGTCAGGATGGCATGTCGTTGTAGGCGACAGACCGGTGAGAGCCAGCCCATCAGATGATCTTTGCGTTACCTCTGACATTTGTGGTCTGTCGACTGAAATCGCTTCCGCATCACAGCGTGCCTGTAGCCACATACGCTCTGCATGGCCGAAACGCACGATGAATCTTTTCAATCTGCTGCAAGGCACAAAGCTGTTTGTGCAGAGGTGCAGTACGTATGAGATGATTGTATCTTTGTTCGTGGTACCATTTTCTGTCCGTCGCGAGCCGTGTCACAGCATGGCTGCCAAAGTGGCATTGCTTCGTTGGGGGCATGAGGACGACTTCATGGCTCTCCAGCCGAAACACTGCAAGCTGACGCGCCCGATGCACCCCAAGCACTCTGAACACCACTCTGCAGTCTCCAGCATTGCAGCCAAGCAGATCAGAGATGCAAGTTGTTCGTGACGCTTTTGTGCTCGGTCTCCACATGTAGTTTCAAGCCGGATCTCAACCACCCGACTTGTTGATGTAGCCGTGACATCAGACCTTGACCGGTATTCACGGTCTACTTACTTGGGCGCATCATCAGCATGCTTCCGATGGCAGCTACAACTAACACTTCCAGTCAGTCAAAGACACGACAGGCAGCCTGTGTTCGTACCATCAATGTAAACGAAAACCGCGAACTATCTGATGGCCCTGACGGCAACAAGTCGTCAACAAGCCCTGGCATCCACAACTGCACAACCACCAACGACCGACAGCATGCCCTCTGACTGGCAACCAGCATCAAACAAACGCTCTAAGGTCTGATTCTTCCTCACACTCAAAGCTTGGAGCACCACAGCGGGCTTGCTGCGCATGGCTAGTGGGAGGCAGCACTCCAAGAACTTGTTCCTCCGCATGAAGGGTGCTGCAATGCCATTGCCATCACTTCTCTCTGACTGTGTTGCAAACATCTCCACACTCGTCTGGCCACAAGGGCTGGCAATAAAGGATGTAGCTCTACTCCCACAAGAGGCGCATGGTGGGCAGACCTGACTTCCCAGAAAGTACCCCAACGTTCTTCCCGCCTTTGCAGGAACTTGGCCAGGTTGTGGATCCTTGGTGTCTGCTCTGTTGCAAGGACACACCGTGTGTCGCGCAAGTCTCGCTAAATGATCGCCTTAACATCCGCCAGCAACATAAAAGTCGTACGGTAACTGGAAGAGACACACAGTCTAAACTGGAATCGAGCAGACGAGAGTTCCGAACTGATGTTGGGGTGTGTGGACAAGATCTGCAGCCTGCTACCAGTACGCTGGTAAGTACAAGCGCATCTGCAGACAAGTCTCTGAAAAGCAGCCACACCCGTAATGAGCAGAATCTGGCACAGGCTTGGACTTCTGATTCGCCTCTCTGCACATCTCTCGCATCTGCAGCCTGCAGAAACTTGAAGGCTGCAACATCCATGTTGACGGCTTCTGAAGTCTTCACAAACTTTGTCTCGAAGCTGCGCTCGTAGTCATTCTCCGTGCTGATGGCCTTTCTTCGAATGCTCCGTAAGCCCATCGAAAATGAAAACTCTATGTGAGGGTGCTGCATTTATCCTTTCCAAGATCAGGTCCACCTGGGCCTGCAAAGCTCCAAGCTGCGAACAAACACCAGAACTTCGAACGATCAAATGCTGGCCTGTGTGCCTTTCAACAGGGAAAGGCTGGCTGCGTTCTTCGGGTCCTCTTGGAAACAGGTATCTGAGAGTCTGAGAGTCAGCTCAACTGGCACATCGGCTCGCGAGTCCGGAAGCAGGCCCATGCTGGAAGCGCCTGGTCGCGAACTCCAATCTCAAACTCCAGCAGCTTCTAGCAGTCTATAGCAGTCTATAGCAGTCTAGCACGCAGCTACCAGTAGCAACCATAGCTTCAACCAGGACTGCTCGACCAAGCACATCGAAGGCGATGGACCTGGACATGGATTTCTCCAGAGCAGCGTTGCTGAAACAGGCGAAACAGGCCAGTCGAGCCAGCGCAACTTCCTGCAGCCAATCACAGACTCAAAGCTCCCAAAGCATGGAGAAGTGGCCCCCTGGCATGGCAGACTCCTTCCGCGACCGAAGTCCAGGATCGAAGAGCCCTGGCAGATCGATCGTGGTCTCAAGACGCAAAGCAGTCTGAAAGCATTCCTGCCACTTTCGTTCTTCTGGGATTCTTTACCATCCAGGAATCTAGACGTGCGGGGCTGTGGTGCTGTGCTGTGCTCTACTCTTGGGTGAAGGCTCGAGTGGCCAACGAGGCTCGGGAAACTGGCAAAGCCCCAGCACCACTGTGTGCGTCAGCAGGATTAAGCAGTGTCCGTGGTCCCCACCCTGGCATCGCCGACGTCGTACCCTGCATTCTAAAGGACGCAAACGGTTACGATTAAGGCTTGGCTTTAGGCCTGCGCAGCGGCAGTGTGAAGAACTTCGTTCTCCTCACGCATCCTGCACATCGCTCCTGCAGAAGCTCAACACCTGCATGGGGAAGCAACATCGCCCCAAAGCATGTGGGCATAGAGGACAGGGCCAGAAATGGCAAGACGCGTCGGAAGCTTGGAAATACGGGCCGGGCTCGAGGAAGACCCGTTCCGACGGCAGGGACAACAACCCGATTACCCGCCTACGACTTGGAATGGCGAAATGCGCCAGAGATGTCTGTGGTCCGAGAGGTGCGATCGGAGCCGCCCCGTGCTCCGGATGCCATTGCCCAACGAGTTCAGGCAGCCGTCAAAGGTGTTCCGGTTCAATAAGGAGGCTGCGCAAACATCTTGCATACAGCGCTCGATGCCTTCAGAGCTGGGCTCCAAGACCCGGCAACTGCGGTCCACAGAGCACAGCATCCTCAAGCACTCAAGCACTCCCTGTTGCCGTTGCGGAAGCACCGCCCTGTCTGGACTTCACGCCGGCTGCGTCTGACCTGCTGCTGGGCTCCCTCCGAGAGGCCGAGGTGTCGGACGGGAGCATTAGCAGATGGTTGCCAATGTCATAGAGCCTATCTCTGTTGCGCAACACGAACCACCGCTTGAAGGAGCTAGACTGCGAGCAACCAGGTGTGAGCGACGCTGCAGATGACCTGCTGCTCCTAGTGGACCCTGGGCTCACTGGGTTTTCCCTGTTGACGCCATCGCGAAGGCCGATGGGCATCCATTCAGCCTGTTTTGTTTTGTCCTGGGCGAAAATAGGAGCCTCGGAAACACTACAGGATGGCAGCGGCAGCCGGTTGTCAGGTGCGACCTTTGGGACTTTGTTCTGTCCCTTTGAGGACCCTCATACTCTGGTTAAGTTTCACCTGAATTTATCTTGCTAGGCGAGTGTTGGATCTCCAAGCCTACCGCGTGCGAATGGAGAAAAACCGTTAGGTGAACCTTTCTCATCGCCAAAAGCGGGAAACCAAGTCTTACTTGGAAACGGGGCAGCAGATCTGCTGGGCCAGGCCTGTGCCGCGCAGTGCACGCAAATGCTGTGGGTCCCCGTTGCTTTGGGAAGCAGCGCTAATGCCTCAGTCCGCCGGGCTGATGTGAACCCCTTCTTGGGCTCTAGCTCACTCTGGGCCGGCAACCCCACTGTTTCCATCGACGAGAGCATGGTCCTTCACCACCTGGCACCGGGCAACCATCCAACATTGCTGCAGCCCCGTTGCTCGAGCCTCCTCAGCTGGACTTTTCACGAGGATTCGACACTCTGCCAGCGGCAACACCTGCAGCACAATGCCATTATGATGTGGGAGAATGCGTCGATGTTTGCTGGCCTCCTTGTCATTCATGTTGTAGATGACTCTCAGGATCTGCACGTGTAAAGATGCCAAAAACTCCAGAAGAAGCACGACCATCATCATGCTGGCCTGGCCTGGTTTTCTAAGACCTCAGAGACTCAGCGTGTGCTTCTTTGAATCCTTATGGAGCATTGTGACCCTCAGTATCCGATTCGAGCTATAAAGGCAGGCACACTTTAGCTAGGGAGGCAGAGGAGAGAGCAGTTTAGGCAGAGGCATTCACCGTGTAATCCGGAGCACAGAACGGCACAGCTTCTGAGCCTCACACCTCCTGCTGGAAGCATCTCTCGGAGCCCTCCTGAAAGACTGCTAAAAATCACTTCCCGCAACGACCCTCGGCACATCAGAGGCACAGCCTCCACAAAGAAATAGGCGGCGCGAACTCCGGGGACCCAAAGCCAAAGCCCCAGAAGCCAAGGCCAAAGCATGGCTCTGCATTGGCCAAGGCCCGGCCAGGGCCCAAGGCACTCTGAGGCACTCTATTATGACAGTTTCAAAACAAAATATGATGCTCTGAAGAGCTGAAGAGCACAGAGTGCTTGTGGGGGCGTGGCAGCCGGGAGAAAACTTGGAAGACTGCCCGTAAAGGATGCGAAATGCCGGTGCACTTAAACCGACTCGTGTGGCTGTTGTAATGGATATAGAGACGCTGCGAGCAAAAGCATGAGCGAGACGCCGATGTCAATTTGCCCTCGCAGACAACCTGAAGGCTTCACCTGAGATCTCGGAAACTGCAAGCCTGGCAGGCCATGTATCTTTCGATCCCTTACGGCGCTTCGCAGGAAGTGAGGGAAGGGGTCCCTTCTGGAATTCGCTGGTATCAAGGTCCTCCTCGCCACGACAGTCGGAACAGTGCCGCGAGCCAGGTACAATTTTGCACGGGCCTTTATGAGCAGGACATTGCTTGAACAAACGTGCTCCACCAGAGTACTCACGCTCGCAAGGGTTGCAACAGAATTGGCCGGGCAGCGCTTTCGCATGGCAGTCGTCGCTTGCACAGATATTATAATGAATCGGCCGAGGCATCCGTGAAGAGGGTTGCAGAAGAGTTCGCTGATGCTTGAAAGGACATCCCTTCAAGATGCAGGCATGGAGATACGGGCACAAAGGCGGGTCGTTGAAGACCATCTTTCGCTTAAGAATTCGCTCATCGGGCACGGGCTCTGCTGTGCCCGCAGCAATGCTACGTCGCTGCGCCTCGAATGGCCACAAAGGCGTCTCCACCTGACTCGCCAGCTCGCCATCCATCAAGCTGTCACAAGGTGTTGCAAAGAGCAAATGTCATACGTCCTCTAAGGGGGCCAAACCTGGTCTCAGAAGTTCGAGGACTGAAGAGGGAGGTGAGGTGTCCGGACCGGTGGCAGTTTCAGCCACGAAGTAGTACGGAGAGACAAGAACGGCAACTACAATATCTCTCAAAAACACTCAGGAGCCAAGGGCTGTGGAAATGAAGCTGAACCAAGCGAACACAGGACAAGGCCAACGGCAAAACAAAACCATGGCGAGGCGCTTGGCACACTTCCCATCACAGGATTCCAGTGCTGGCTTGCATTGACTTTGGCTTCTGCCGCAACAGCTAGACATTGCTAGCCCCAAAAGGCTGACGCATTGTACACTGCTTGTCAGCAAATGAATACAAGGAACAGAACAGCCGCAGATTCACTTCGGCAATACATCATGGCAAAATAGCCTGCTTTTCAGGCTCTGAATTCGCATCCTGTTTCAGTGACGACGGGCAGGCTTGGCTGGTGAGGACAACATCCACGTTCCATGGCCTGCATGGTGAAACGATGAAACCGACCAGACTGGTAGATGTGCAGCGCATCATCTTACTTTTAAGCATGTTGCTTGACCAGGTTGATGATGAAGTGGTCCTGGTCCGGGCCTGGGAAGGACATCGTTCCGGGAATCGTGAACGCGCGAAGCACAGCTTCGACTTGAAAGGCGATGAAACGCGGGCCTCCCTGCATGCTACGAGTAACTTGCGGATGCATTTTTGCAACGCTGCCGGCTTGCTTTCTTTTCTGGTTTGAGACTGATCACACGCAATCTTCACGAGGCCCATTCGCAGCACGGTGCTGAAGTCTTCTGAGGGATGGTGAAAACTGCAGCATGATGACACCACGGAGTTGATTTTCTGAACCCAGGTCTGAGACCCGAGCAGTAGCGAACAGTATACTCCGAGCCCGAGAGGCCACACCTGGATCAGCGCAGTCTGACTGCGGCGGACAAAGTCTGAGCGTGAGGCAGCGTTGAGGCCGGGTACTCTTGTTCATCTGCAATCGTGATGACATTGTCATTGTTGTGAAAAGCTGCACCGGAGCACTGGCCCGTCTGGGGGCCATTCATTTCCATATCAACCTGAGCACAGGCTTACGTCCGAAGGCTTCCATTTTGACCTGGATGGTCTGACATGTCGGCTCTCCAGCATAAAGCGAGAACATGCACGGGGAATGTTGAAATGAAAGGGACATGTGCTGTAGAAAGCAATGCCGCTGAAAACGAGTGAACCTTCATGGAACCTTTGTCGTGCAGTCAGGTAGCCACTCCGGAAGAACCGTCGTAGCTGACAACCTTGATCGCAAATGTCTCCACCAAGAGCTGCCCGCCGTAGCCTTCAAGACCCGTTGATAGCCCTCGAAGACTGCTGAGACAGCGCTATAATGAGGCTGAGTCTCTGCACGGCTGACGCAGAACTGCTACTGCATCAGAGCTGACGTGAACGCAGAAACCAACCCTTTCTCATGGAGACTGTCCGCGTTTCTCGTCTCGGCGAAAGAGTCTTCTGGTACACAAATGCTGAGAAAGCCTACAGCCGGCTTGGTGTGAAGAGGGTGAAAATTCAATAAAGCCCCTTGCGGAATCGATCTCGTGATGGCGAACCACATTGAAACGAGCACTCGGCACTGAGTGTTGAGAATTCGTTCCCGGCAGAAGCACACAACCATACAGGAAAACTCTACCTACCTGTGCTGAAGTAGACATGCGGCCAGAGGCCTTCAGTCAAGCTGCAGAGAGGAGCAACGTTGGGGAAGTCTCCAGTTCCTGTGCAGTCGGGAACGTTGCCGGAGCTGCTCGACATGCCTCGGAGAAGCTTTGCGGGAGTAGGTATGCTCTGTAACACTTTAGGGATGCAGGGAGCGGGAGTGTTGGCCTTACGGAGGCCTTCGTCGCTACTCACCGACTACGAGTATAGGATATAGGTTAAAGCTCGAGCTTATGCGCTTACAACTGATATACACAAGGCTCCACAGCTTCGGATTCGTCGAGTCATTGTAGTATCAGGTTGAGACAGATGTGTCCAAACCAGGAATTACCACCCCTGTATCTGAATAAGTAACAGGGCGCGAGCAATGAGATCGTCCGCTCCACGAAGCGAAGGTTCAGGCCTGAGCAGGGCTCGAAAGGCATGGTCAAACACATTTGCACTCAGATGTCGTGTGCGCGCCTTTGTGGCTCTGCAACCGCGCAGGCGACAACAAATGCGAGGATCCAACGAGTCATTGCGAAACTGGATGTGCTTCCCCGTTGCTGTCGCTGTCGTACTCGAGCCGCGAAAATGCTCCGAATCGGGCTCGTCTTGCATCGTACTTCAGACATCAGGCCGGTGAAGGATCAAAGTCGCAGGCAAATCTTCTCTGGCAGCTCCGTTTTCAAGCAAATGGCCGCCTTGGGCCGTGGGTGAAACTGCATCAAGAGCTTCGCTTGACAGGCTTACATGTCTGCAAATGTCTCTGTGTGTGTGCGACTCTGCATTGACGCTGATCACGGCCGCATGGGCAAAGTGCGACCTCGACAACTAGCAGATGCTGTGATGGGCCTGAGTGCGGCAATCCAGCGCTGCTACTGTCTGCAATCGACCTCCCGATGGAGATGGTAGCGCGGGGAGCGATGCAACTTCTGCTAGCAGCACCTGTCACTTGAGCTGTAGACTTTACAGAGCCTCGAATGAAGATGACAGGAAAGCCGCAACATGTCAATTCGCTTCGGTTCACACCTTCTCCGTCTCGCTGGCCCAACCTTCAGGATTCATCGCTGCTTTCGCGACGCGTGTACTGACATACTGGGACCGAAGCCGTCCACGAAGAACAGCAGGAATGCAACATAATCGATCAAACCTCGATCTGCGATGCGAGGAGCGCCACCCTGTGTTACTGGTAGCTTCTGCTCTGGAGTGTCAGGCCTATGACAGTGGCCATGATAAACGTGAGAGCCACCTGATCAGCGCCATAAACCCATGAGCACTTTTGATGGTAGGAGTTTTGAGGCAACCGGCCTGTTTTGCGCTGTGGTCGCCGTTGTACCAACCTTGGAAACCATTATTGCACCATCTTCCGCATTCACTGTCAGGTTAATCCACTCGTCTTCTGAGCAACGCGCGGGCCCAAGGCATCGCGGGCATCAGCAACAACGACACAATGACTGCCTGCACACAAGCCTAACATTGCGCCAGCGTGCTTGCCGCTTTGGTTCGGCTGTTGAGTGCTGAGACCGGTGCTGCAAGCATATGATGCCGCACAGCCTGACTTGGGACACAGTTGTGCTTGATTGCCCAAGGCCGATCAATGAGCCCACAGTGCCACAGTGCTATAGTGTTGCATGGAATGCAACACTACATCCAGCACTCACTCAGTCAAGGCGACAAGAAATGCGTGTGCATCACTATGTCATGTGCCATTAGAGATCAGCTCCAGCATATCATGTGTGACTGCCCGAAATGCGCCTCCAACATATAGAACGTCAAGAGGCACTGACAAATCCTTGCAGACTGCCGAACGTAAGATGAAGTGAGACATCAGCTCGAGAGATATAGGCGTGCGATTAAGGCGAGCACATGACATGGCCCGAAGGCATTCCAGGAAGGAGCTTGCCGTCATCTGTCCTGCACCACGTCGCTGATGAAGGAGCCGGGCCGAATCGAGAACGCTGAGTCGCAGTGCGCCGGTCTTTGGCTTTATTTCCAAAACACTGAATCTGCATGGTTGGGATACTCTTGCTAGTCGCATTTCTGTAGAGAAAAGACATAAGCAGATGCGTCAAGCTTGCAAAGTGCCAAGCTTCGACTTTGCAAGCATCATTCCACATGCCACCCCTAACACCACGGGAAAAGCCCATGGTGGATATGAGGCATCCGTCGATTGCCGCGACTAAGGAGACATCTGCGTCCTGCAAGCGGACGTCGACGGCCGTGGCTCGCTGATGAGGGGCTTGAGAATGAACTGACAGAGACCACATCAGGATCGAAGTCGACATCCGCCAAAATGCAACAGAACTGCCTCGGACAAGAGGGAGGTGATGATCACCTCTTTTTGTCTCTGGAACCAAACTCGAATCAAACAACGGATAGGAAGGACGACATGGGTGCATTTGATGATCTGTCTATCTGTGTCGCCCAAGAAGGTCCCCACGAGCACTGTCTCAGAGAGTAAAATGCAACGGCTCAGGTCGCACGGAGAGCCGATGCGAAGTCGCACTGCAAGAAAGTGCTGTACAAGCAGTGTTGAGAATACGAGGTCACCAAGGCTGGACAAGCGGGGACTCTCGAACCGTAGTAACAGAAAGGCTACCAGCCTCAAAGCGGGTCAGAAGGTGGCCGGTCGCCGCAGATGCGGCGAGGTAGAAGAGCTCGAAGAGAAACAAGCGTGTTAGAAGGAGACCAGTCAAAGTGATCTCTCTCACTCGCTTTCTCTACCAGGTCAGAGGGATAAGGCAACTTCCTATGCAGGGCTTGTGTGACAATGCTACCCCATGTTCTTCGCCGACCGCAAGGCTTGCTGCGACAGGGTGGCGGCCCTTTGGGTTCCACAACCTTCGTGTCTCCTGACATGCCAAGCCTTTCAAGTGGGTCTCCCTTTGCTGGCTCGCCTCTTGCCAGATTGCTTGCACGGCGCCCTCGCTTGTGCACTACAGCCCTCAAGTCTGCATATGAGTTGAGAGGAGAGGACATTTGAGCGGTCAGAGGATACGCTGTGCTGGCGGCATGTACGGCTGCCGCTTCAGGACTGTGATTAATGAATTCCCAGCCCTGAAAGTTAGCCTGCATCCCGGCCTCATTTCCCGACCCCACTGGCTCGGCCCTAAGATGACCTGGGTTGTTTCGTTGGTTCTCCTGAGCCCATTCAGGACGCAGCGTGTGCGCTCTGCCCGTAAGCGTGTGCGCGCACTAGGGACTGTGGGGCGGTTCTCGCTCTTCTTCGTCAAGGTTTGGGGGATGTGCAAAATCCCCCGGCCACTTGGGCCCCTTTTCTTTGTTGTGGGATTGTCGGGATGTGAATGTTCCAGGATTTACTCACGTCTCAGGAAGAACATAGTGCAAATAGTATATTACGATGTGGCATACGAGCGTCCCCGGATTGTTACCGACACATGCATGAATTTCGGTCATGACATCCCGTTACAAAGCATATGCTTAGGATGTCCGGCCTGTTCCCATGATCAGTTCGGAAGTGCTCCACACATCGGCAAGGCAGTGCAAAGGTAGGCTGGTGGAAGGAGGTTCCGAAGGCTGAGGGACGACCATTGGGGGAGCTCCACCCTTTTTTCTTGAGCGTATGCTCTCTTCCATCTTTAAAAACATCAACAGAGGCTATCAACTAACACAGCAAAATTGTTAAGTCACTCCTCTACGACGAACCAGCAGGATTTACAAGTCTTGTCTGAGCCCTACGGATGTTGCACGTCTTGAAAGGCTCCTCGCACGATATCGTGCCAACGAAATCAACGAAAAGTGTGTAGTCGCACATCCTGTCTCCGAATTCTTGAACAAGAGAGACATCGAGGTTGTGGATTCTCGGGGTACAGGTTCAGGCCCCATCATGTAATTTTGTCCAGACAACCTTCATGGAAACAGTGGCACTGGGTTGAGCTCGAACAAATACAATATGTTGGGAAGTTGTTTCTCGGAGTTTGAGAACGATACATGCACATGTTGACGGGTCTCACAGTCACAATTCAGGCTCGAGCACATCTGAGGTCCTAATGCCTATACGCGACAAGCCATCAAGCACAACTACCACTTCGTGTGAGCCCCCCATGCATTGGGAATTTCAGTGGAAAAACAAGCCTGGTAAGCAAACGTCACGTGTCCCACTCTCTCTCTCTGTCGCTCGCTCCCTCTCCTGATGTTTCCCCAGGGCGTTCTTTCTTTCGACAGGGCTATGGTGGAGGGTTGTGGCCCAGGGAGTTCTTCGTCTGTCTCTTCCTTCCTTGCTTCCGCAGGCTCTGAGTCCGGTTGCCCCGACCGGCACCTCGGCACCCCCTCCCCCATCTGGTTTCAGAGAGAAAACGGCATTGGGGTCTTGAGCGAATGCGAGCATGCCCCACGGTCGGCTTGTCTTGTGGCGTCTGGTGGTCGCTGAACCGTGCGACCCTGTACACCAACGCTCATCCCGGCCTCATCTCCGCGCCCTCTACGACTCTACGGCAACTCCTAAGTTCCGCCCCCCAAGTCATGCTATAAGCAACTTAAGTTCGCCCTCGCCTGCACTAAATGATATAGTGTGTAACTGCGTGTCCCGCAGCCTTTCCCCGCTGGTATAAAATTTGAAAAACAACAAGGACATCCAACTATATACACTTTCACGACTGCTGGTTTCCCGGCTGCGGGTGGTTTCCCGTCTAACGGCAATTGACTGTGCACAGCGTTTGGATGCGTTTGGTTTCGGGTTCAAAAATGAAGAGTGCCTCAGCCCCGGCATGGGCTCAGCGGCTCGTCAGGATGAGGGCACGAGTGTGTACGTGCATCTTCCCCCACATCTCACGCCAAGGGTAATAAGTTCTCGCGCGCATCGTGTTTCAGGCAGCTGGCTCTTTCTCTCTCTCTCTCTCTCTGTGTCTCCATCTCTCTCGCGATCTCGCTTCACTTCTTCACTTCACAAGGGTTGAGTCCACTCGCGTGGACCCGGGCCAAGGCCCCCGTTTCCCCTCCGCGTTGGTGGGAGAAAGGGCTTTGGGGTCAGTGGAAGGGTTTCCAAAGGTCGGTTTGGCAGGAAGAGTGCGTCCATCCATCATCCCCCGACCCTGTACACTAACGCGCATCCCGGCCTCATCTCCGCGCCCTCTACGGCAAATCCTTTGGCCCTCGATGGACGCATTCCTCTAGCAGTGCTCTCCGGAAGGTAGTCCTCCCCCTTCTGCCACAAGCAACACAACTAAGCCAGCAGCAAGAAACATAGTTTACAACTTTGGGTAGGTGGACTACAAAGGCGTGAGCTGCTGCAAACCTGTGGGTCCCCCGCTTTGGCAGTACGAAGCAACAGCTGAAACAAACAACCGTGCACGTAACGAAGACAGCGGGCTTTCCTTTCAGGGAGGTATTGTAGTGCACGGCAGCAGTAGGAAATTATGGTTCCCCCTGTCGGGGTCCCCCGCGCTGTGTCGCCCCTCAAAACTCTAACACGAATTTGCTGTGGGCATGTTCCCTCAGAGCTTCTTATTCGAATTTCGGGCACTCGGCCCATGCACTGTGGTGGGTTGTGGCTCAGCGGCCCGTCCTATTACTTAGGAAGCGAGTTGGCTTCCCAAGGTCGCGCAGGCTAGGGGGCCAAGCAGAAAGCACAAGAATCCTGAAAACCCCCCAACACAAGTAACTATTCACTCGCAGTCGGCTCCCCTGCAAAATTGCGACGCTCACGCTACCTTTGGAGGGTGGCAAAGTGCCTTCCCCCCCCATGCTCAGTGTTTGGGCTCGCGCTCAGTACGGGAACTCGTCGGCGTAGTTCTCTCCGGTTGTGCTGCCATGTGGTCTTGTACCCTGCGTACTTGCCAGGCCGCCTTCTTCGGGTTGGGATCATGCACCTGGGACCCCATGTTTGGTTGAGGATAAGCGCTCCGGCCTCGTCCCCGCCTCTGCATTCTTCGGGTTGAGACCACGCACCTGGAACCCCGTATTGGTTGAGGATAAGCGCTCCGGCCTCGTCCCCGTCTCCGCCTTCTTCGGGGTGAGAGCACACACCTGGGACCCCATATTGGTTGAGGATAAGCGCTCTGGCCTCGTCCCCGCCTCCGCCTTCTTCGGGCTGAGACCACGCACCTGGGACTTATCTCGTCCTTGTCTTCTTCGGGATGAGACCAAGCCGGACGTCGAGAACGGGTGTTCCCGTGCAGGCCTTCTAGCTCCGTTCGAGGATGGTCATTTGGCACAGGGGGTGTTTCATTGTCGTTGGGGATAAGGCTTCGGGGGCGGGGGGGGGGCTGAGACCACGCACCTGGAACCCCATATTGGTTGAGGATAAGCGCTCCGGCCTCGTTCCCGCCATAACCGCCTCCGTCTTCTTCGGGCTCCCGCAGGCGAGCCCGCACGGCGAGCCCGCACGGCTTCGTTCGCGCTTCTTGTTCGAGGATGGTCACCTGGCACAGGGGGTGTTTCATTGTGGTTGGGGATACGGTTTCGGGGGCGGGGGGTACTGGCGGGGGGGAGTCAGGGGCTGAGCAAGCAGAGGAGGTGGC
Source organism: Symbiodinium sp. CCMP2592 (assembly GCA_905221615.1). NCBI lineage: Eukaryota > Dinophyceae > Suessiales > Symbiodiniaceae > Symbiodinium > Symbiodinium sp. CCMP2592. Next base: position 318,740 of record CAJNDT010006244.1, read on the forward strand.
CCAAACCACAAGTTTGGGGGAGTCGAAGGAGGACAGGACTGCGAAGCGTGCGAAAAAGGAGAGCAGTGCGTCCGAGACCAGACTGGGGGGGCACAAATAGTGCAAGCCCAGAGAGAGAGGAGGCGGGGAGGCGTATTGGAGTCCTCTTCCCCCCTCTGTGGCTGTAGTGGTCCGGCTGCAGGTTCGCTCGGCCTTGTTGTAATTGAAACTGGTCTGGCCTTCTGCGGTGGCTCCCGCTGGCTCACTTGGCTTAGCGGCAAGCCCTTCTGTACCATCACTTCTGTCAGACGGTCGCCCTTCCAGGCCCCATGGCCAGTGGTCCATTCCAGGTGCGTGCTATCACCCCGAAGAAAGCGGAGGCGGGACGAGCCGCCCCTCTCACTGGCCCACCTCCTCCCTCCCCCCGCCAGTACCCCCACCACGATGAAACACCCCCTGTGCCAGGTGACCATCCTCGAACAGAGCTAGAAGGCCTGCACGGCAGCACCAGGCACCCCAACGTCCGGCTCCCCACATGCGTGGTCCGCATCTTGGTTCCTCCCTGTCTGGGTTCCCCCGAGGCACTCGCGGATCCTTGCCCGCATCTTTTCCGGATCCTCCATGCTTTTTCCAACATGCTTTTGACCTGGCTTGGGTACTTCATCACATACGCTCGGTTTTCGTCAGCGACTTTGGGTAAATATTTGTCCACGGTCTTGACGAGGCGGTCTGCCATTCCCCCCACTCTGTATCTTTCGACCGTCCTTTCAAGGTACTGGGTATATTCGGCCTCCTCCTCTGCATCGAGCAGCGGCGCGGTCTCCAGGTTTCTGTATCCCCCTTCACAGGGTTCGACGGCTTTCCCAATCCATCTGTCCATGGGCGATGGGCCGTATAGCATGTGCAGTCCCCCGTGGGTGACGTATGCCGTCTTCTGCTCCAACGGTGTGCTGTCAGGTTTGGCTGCGAGGCGTCTCCCGCTTGGTCCTCGTTCTGCGGGTGCTGCAGGTGGCGCCACCCCCTTTGCTCCCCCTTTTGCTGGGAGTGGCGGGGTTGGCCGGGTGCATCGGCCTTCTCTTCCGTCCAACCTGCATCTTGGGTCGTCTCGCACGTGCACTTTAACCCCAGCTGGCACACCCCTGCTCCAAGCCTGCATAAACGGCATTGTTTGTCCCCACCACTGCTGCGAACTTTGCTATCTTCTCGGCCTTGCCAAAATCACGATCCCTGAGGTCTCAAAGTCCGCCACCCAATCAAGAGGTAGAATGTGCGAAGCTCGTCCCCCTCGTCGGCAAGGACGTTGGCGGTGCAGTGCGGCGCCTCCCCCTGGACAACGCAGTCGGAGAGGCCCTTGCAGTCCCGAAGTCGCGCGGTAGGCCGTAGAGCGGCAGACTTGCCGAAGACGAATATGGCGCTACTCCCCCACTTAAGCAGAAACGCGGCGGATATGCGACTCAAGCGCCGTTGAGGAAGACGCACAGGCTCTTCCGAGGGAACAACCTCAGGCCAACCCTGCGACTCCCCCGCGTGTCAAGGAGGCAAGGAGGGTGAACAGCCCCCCAGGACAAAGGTGCGGACACTTGAGCCAAAACCGCGATCTCGCTCTGTCTCGCTCTCTCTCTCTCTCTCTCTCTCTCCTGGGCATGAGGGCGGGTCAGCGCCCTCGGGCCAAAGGCCCCCCCGTCGTGTTGACAGGCGTGAGGGGTGAGATACGAATGTGAAGCACTGTCTAGGCTAGAGCCATAAAGTGTACGATAAAGAAGACAGTGTTTCAACATTCTCCTCAGACACATGCAGTAGCTTTTGCTTCTATCCCCCATTTAACATGGGCAACAATGAAGTAAGATCAGTAGTTTTGTCGGGAGATAGAAGTCACAGCTCAAGTCCCCCTGTATTTTCGTCTTACATGTCTCGGGGGCACCATGGACAATGAGGAGATGAACCTAAAAGTAAAAGGCCGTGGAATATCACTTCCCAACTTGAGTCATGTGCCCGATCAGCAATCCCCGATGTGAGTCCCTGGGGAGGTTTTGTATGAAACAACGGCACAGCGAAAGCATAAGAACATATCAGACCTAAGGGCAATAACCTGAGCACTTCATTCTCCCCCGGGACTCAGTGCAAGGGTGCTCACAGTTTAGATACATATCCGACGAGTTCACAGGGACACGCACAAATGCCGTTTCGGCTTTTGCTTTACAGTGCTCATGCGATCCTCAGGGGAAAAACAAAGTCTCTCTCTCTCGATCTCTCTCTCTCCCCCCTTCAGTTGCCAGGGGAGAGTTCGCAAGCGAACCCGCGCTTAAGCGCCCCGTTACCCCCTCTCTCTCTCCTCTCTCTCTCTCTCTCTCTCTCTCTCTCTCTCTCTCTCTCTCGGGCATAGGGACCGGTCAGGGCCTCCGGGCATCTTGCCCACCCGATGTGTTGTCAGGTTTCAGGGGCGTGAAGAACGAGCGTATCCCATCTCAAGACTCTCTCTTTCTCTCTCTCTCTTGCTTGCTTGCTTGCAGGGCGTGTGGGAAGCAGAGCGCGGAACCCTGCCCCCCTGCGCGCGAGCGCTACGCCAGTGTCCGAGTTTGGTGTGAGACGTGTAGTGCGAGGCCAGGTTGGGTATAGCAGCATCAACCAAGTGACACCTAAGCAGCCTCTCTCTCTCTCTCTCTTTCACCTCTCTCTCTCTCTCTCTCTGTCTCTGTCTCTGTCGCTCTTTGCTTTGCTCTGGTGCTCTGGGTCTGTGGGTCTTCGCTTCGCTTCGCTTGGGTTAGGCTCCAGGAGCCCGCGCCGAGGCGCCCCCTTTCCCCCATTTTTTGGTGGAAGGGGCCTTGGGGCTGTGTCGCACGGGGTTTTTCCCCCCGGACGGTTAGGCTGGTAGAGTCTGCCTGTCGGTAAACCACCCCCTCTGAACACTATCGCGCATCCCGGCCTCGTCCCCGCGCTCTCTATAGCTCTATCCTTAGACCTATGACAGGCAGATCCCCCCCCGGTAGTTTACAGTGGCCTGGACTCACTTCCCCATTAACAGAAAACTAAGGCATAGACACTAGTTCTGGGAAGTGCAGCAAGGTTCATGGTGCAGACAGCTAGCCGAAAGTAAAAGGTAAACACAATCATATTTCTCCCGCTTTGTCGTTGTGCCCAGCTACTATGACGGTTGGAGACTTTCTCAGAAGACAGGTTTGCAACAATAACCGTGTGGATCACATGATTGTCTCCTGTAGTTGCGTGCTACTTTGGGAATCTGGGGCTCCCCCGGGTAAACACGACGAAGTAACAGGAACCGTGTGAATCACATGATTGCCCCCCAATTGGTACCCCCGTGCTACTGGTCTTGCTGTGATAGGTTGGGCCATCGTAAGTAGGCAGTATCGGTGAGCCATAGCGGTTTCCCCCCTAGCTGGGCCCGTGCCTATCATAGAAAGCCGCTTGCAGCCCACTCAGTCGGCCCAGCGCAGCGGCTGTTGGAGGTATCAAGGCATCATGGAGGCTTGGCTTGCTGTTTCCCCCTCTCCCCCTGGCGGCGGCAAGGTTGGCATGAGCTCCACTTCCGCGAGGTCTGCCAAAAAGCTGTCAGTTTCCAAGGCGGCCATGTCTTCTTGGTTGACCCCTGACAGTGCAAACCACTTGCGCTTGGTTGGGCGGGCATCTGCTTGTGCTCCCCCATCATCTTGAGCTCCAGTGGCTTCCCCCGTGTCGCCTCCTTGGGATTCTCCGTCTGCGTCTCATCGTCCACGGCCTGTGCTCCCCAAAGAGTGATTGCTGCCAGTTTTCCAGCGCATGTAGTACTGCCAGCACTGGTGCCAGGTCGCCATCCCCCATGAAGGGTGCAGCTTCACGTAACTCGGCGGCAGAGGCGCATGGTTGCCGACATGGTGGTGCTCGTTCGCGCCGTCCACTCTTTGCTCCCCCCTTCCAAGTTAATGACGTCGGCTGGGTGCACGTCCAGCGGCTGTGCCGGTGGGGGTTGTCCCCCGTGTTCAAGGAGCATGGTGGCTGGCGCGAGGTGGTCGAGGAGTTCATCCTACCATCGGAGGGAGGTTGCACCTTTGTCTATCGCCCCCCATGGTGTGCAGTATAAGTCCGTGGAGCATGTTGCAGGCGCCTTGGAACCGCGCTGAGGCACGTTATAGGACATGGCTGTTCTGTCCCCGTCACGTCTCCCCCTTGAGCTCTTCAAGGCCTTGTTCCACCATGCTGCGGAGCACACTGATGTCGGTCGCAAACTCTTCGGCTGTCAGGCTGTCTCCTCTTCTGACCGTTATGCTTGTGGCGCTTCTGTATGCTTCCCCGATGGCTGTGGGTTCGATCTAAGTGGGGTTGTGTCCCCGCGTCGTGCCTGCTGTAGCGCTGCTTTCGCTCAGCATCCTGAGGGCGTTGGCGCATATGTTGGTTATGACACTGCTTTCTGCCCCCTGATGTTTGCTGCTACCTCATGTATGAGCTGTATTTGGGCTACTGTTGCCTGTATGCCCCCTCGTAGTGCTGCTATGGTGCTCGCTTGCGCTGCTGCTGGAACGCCTGTGGAGCTGCTAGCTGGTGCTGTTCGTGGTTTCTCCCCCTCGGGTCTGCTGCGGCTGAGACTGCGGTTTTTTGCCATGCGCTTGATGTCCCTTCTGCGCCTTCGAACGAGCCCCGCGTTCTCCTCATCCGTTGTGGTGCCTGCGAGGTCACTGTTGTTGGAGCTGACTTGGCAGGTGTCAGGTGTTGTGCTTGTGGTGGTGGTGCTGGTGGTGGTAGGTCTAGCAGGTCCCTGCCATAGCTCCGTACGGTCGTGCTCGGTGTCCCCCTGAGGCCTGTCCGGCCCCAGTCTGCGGCTGTCGCGTGCGACTTCGTAGAAATGCCTCTCTTGTTGTTGTGGCTGCTCCTCTCTTGTGTTCCCCCGCAGGGTTCTGCTGTCGCGGAAGTCGTTGGATGTCTGGTGTGACGGTGTGGTTGGTGGATGTAGCCTTGCTGCGGTATCCACGGTGTTGCTGTGTGGTTGGGACGGGCTTGCTTTGGGTATTGCTTTCGGCTTTGTGTTGCGGGTGGCCACTGCTCTGCCTTTTTTGGTGGTGGGGACCTGTAGCCTTTTGGGGGCCCATGTCGCGGACCGCCTGCTGGTCGAATCATCCAGACTCCGCTGAGATTCCCCCCCACCCCATGGTACGGTATCCCCCCCTCCCCCCCCTGTGGTTCGCTGTGGTGTGGGCTCCCCGATCCCCTTTGCCCTGTGGTTGGGTTCAGCTGTGCCCCCTTCCATGGCTATTGCTGGTTGGGCGTCCGGCTGTTAAGGGTTTTGGCCTTAGGATGTGATACAGTTCGACTGGACTCCGACCTGCCCTGAGCTCCAAAGCCAATGACAGAGATGAATATTCATAATGACCACCAAGATGGTGGTCATGCTCCCCATCCGCACTCTCCTCCGGTCCCTTGCTCAAGAGTCCCGAATGAAAATCATTCAAATTCGTGCTCAAACTTACAACCCAACCGCAATTTGGCCTGGAATGACAACGGTCGATACAGTTTTCGCAAGAACATCACAAGCCAAGCACGGTTTTCAGACTAAATAAAGCAATGAGCATGCGGTGCCGAAGCCCAGAGCAACACAAGAGCAAAGGTACCACCAACAGCCACACTGGGAATAGCACATCAACATCATTGGGCACAACATCATCGCCATCATTCTCATCTGTATGTCGAAGGGGAGGGGAAGGGGAAGGGGCCCTGTGGTTCTCTGTCTTGTGGTTCTATGGATTGTTGGTTACCCCTCCTGCTCTCCCCGTTTGCTAAGGAGAGGTATGTTTTGGGGGGGAGTTACGTGGATGACTGTTGCTGGGACGAGAGGCCTGGGGGGGGGGGGGCATACCATGGGGGGTGGGGAAAGGGGGGGGGGCCTGCGACGCGGCGACGCGGCACCATGTACGCCATGCCAGGCTCTGTGATGAGCGTGTGATGAGGTACGCGTGTCCCACCGTGGTTTCCACCTCCAGTATTGCACCGTCCCCGAAGGGCGGTGCTGTCCATGGCTCCCCCCGAGAACATTCCCCGCTGGGGTTCATCCTTGACTTTGGTGGGGTTTGCCCCCCCCTGGCGTGGCTTCCACACGAGCTACCCATTTTCCTCGGCCGGCCGCGACCCACAGCATTTCTGTTCGGGCTTTGTGTGGTAGCTGTGGTGGGCCTCGTCGTTTGATGTAGCTGTCGCGGTTGGCTTGGTCGTCGAGATGTTGAAAGTATGCTGGCGCCCCGTCTGGTGTGATTCCCCCGTCTGCTGGCTGGCGGGCCTGACGGCCTGCTTCACCTGGTGGTGGTCCTCTGTCGCTGTGGTGTGGTTGGTCAGGTGGTTGTGGCTGCTGTGGTGGTCGGTCTCGCCTGTGTGCTGCTGCGGGCCGTCCTGTACACGGGTTGTGCTGGAGTCGTTCCTCATGGTCGGCTGCCGCTTGGCTGTCGCGCTTGCTTGTGCCTGCTGTCGTGGCCGTTGGCTGGGTGGTGGCTTCGGTCGGGTGTGTCTGCTGGGTTGGCGGTCTCTCTCTCTCTCTCTCTCTCTCTGTCTCTCTCTCTGTCTCTCTCTCTCTCTCTCTCTCTCTCGCTCTCTGTGCTTTGCTCGGGGTTTGAGGCAGGAGCAGTCCTCCCTCTCTCTCTCTCTCTCTCTCTCTCTTGCTCTCTCTTTCTCTGTCTCTCACTCTCTGAGGCGAGTGAAATTCCTGCATCCGGATCCCATGGTCTACCCCGGTTTGGGTCGCGAGCCGCTGCGAGTATGAATGCGCTGGAGACCCTCCTGCCAGCCAGCAGAACAGGCGTCGAAGGCCCTGGCTCGGTCGCTCTGGGTGCCCCACTTCTGAAGCAACGCATCCACCAAGAGGAGCAAGGGCACGCCCCAGGGGAGAAAGCTGGCAATGGCCACAGTCGAACAGATCACGGAGCAACGAGCTTCCGATGCCTAAGGAGAAGGGCCAGCAGAGGCAGCGGTCTGCAATCCAGCCTGCGAGCTCGCATGAGGCTCGCATGAGGCTCGCACACACAGCACGCAAGGCACAGCCCAAGCCAGTCCGAGTGGCGGCAGGCGCACGGTCACCTGACCGACCTGGCTCGGCCGAGAAGCCACGAAATACCACGAATCTGCCAGCATTTCCTTTCTTGGGGCTCCCTGCTGCGAAGAAGTCCTCCTTCTCAGGTTGGCTCTCGATGTCTCCGCTTGGCCTCAAAGCAGACTTCGATGAGAAGCTCTGCCGGCAATGTGGGCAGATTCAAGGCATTTGCGATGATCGGCGCAGCGCCATCTGCCCTGCAACAGTCGTGCCTTGGGAGACCAGCAAGTCTGCGAGTGCCGCATGCTTGGCCGCTTGGTTTGGTGAAGGGCCTAAACTAGATGAGCCGGCGCAGGTGGGATTCCAAGCTTTCTACGAGGCCACAGAACCCCGGCAAGCTGGATTGGATATGTACGAGCTGGCGTAATTACTGGTCTATCTACTGTCTTACAGTACTGTGAGGTCTTCCGTGCTCAGGGTCTGCTCTGGTTGACCGAGTCTACACACACGGAGATATGTGTACGCACGTGTATACTGTATACATATGTATAGAGAGACAGAGAGACAGACAAACGCACACGGACACACACACACACACACATGTGTGTGTGTGTGTGCCAGCATACATACATTGACATGCTTGCCTGATCTTGCCTGCGTGCATGCATGCGTAGGGTACATACTAAGTACGAACCGAAGCGTCCGAACTCAGCCGAGAATGGCGGGTGACTGAGGCCCTCGCCAGCTCAAGTCATCGCAGTGATCCTGGATCCTATGTTTCCGTTTGAGGTGTCGTGGCTTCTGGCATCGCTCCGGGTCGGACGACAATCACGCTGGAAGTCAGACTCTGAAGTGCAAGCGGCACTTTCGCACACGGAAGGTAGCGACTCCATGCTTGTAAAGGCAACGGAAGCGACCGAAGCTGCGCTGGCTGAGAGTTCCTTTCAAGCCTTGTCAGCGGACAAACTTGCCATGGCAAGGGAGGAAGCTCCGCTGCTCCGCTTTGCCATGTGCAAGTCTTCTAGTCACGGTCTAGTCCGACGCCTGGTGCGGAGGTTCCACGCGCAACGCCGAAGCTACTGGCTCTTCAGGACTGGCGGAGGGATTTCCAGTCTTCGCTCACTGTCGCATCCTTCGGAAACTAGACGGCCTTATCTTGTCTGCGCCCACTTTTGCGCCCACCTCACTCGTAGGAGCACGAACCACTGACCACTGCGGCGCTCTTCGGCTTCGTCTGACGTCTGACTTGCTACCAAAGCGCGCTGCAACTCCCCGACTACCATCGTCTTCCGGCCGATCTGAGCTGGCCTCCCCGAGCCGAGACCGAGACGGACACCAGCGCTTCGGCCTCGCGTCGGCCTTGACAGGTACTCCTTCAGCTTCGCCCGGGGCGTCGCACCAGCCTCAAAAGCAACTGAGACAAGACACTTTGAGGCGCACCTCCTTAGACTATTTGGCCCCCGGCCCCGGCAGTCTCGGAAGCAACGTCTCCAGGAGAGGCTCCTGCTGCACAACTAACTGCCTTGCAGCTGGTGAGAAGCTGTAGACCGGCCTTCGACAGCCTCACTATGCGGCTGTGACCTCGGCAGCTTCAGCACTGAGGTGCATCGCGACACAAAGACGAATAAGCTTAGCCGGAAGGCGACCACAAGGCCCACAGGTCTGCCGGCCCACCATCAGACCTGACTCGCTATAAAGATATGAATCTCCCGGGCCTTTCGCACTCGCAGCGTGCCAAAAGCTAGGGACAGCGACTGGATGCGCTCGGGAGACTCCTCCACCGAATCTTCGGATGTCTGCTTCGGCAAGGCGCCGCTGGACTCGCGGGAGTCAGCTCTGACTACCGTCATCTCGGCGTCCTGACGGGGGGCAAGACTGGAGCGAACGACGAGAGGAGCGTGAACTTCTAGAGCAACAAGCTGCCGGCCTCGGACAAGCGTTGCAGCAAACTTTCGGCGGATGCTTCCCACGGGTCATCCTCTGGAGAATAAGCCTTCTGCTGCAGCGTCAGATCACAGAGTTAAAAAGTCAGTGGGGGAGAACCGTGACCAATGCCACAGTGTCGAGAGGCAGGCTGCTGCACTGACGAAGCGTCAGGACATGCAACTTGCGAAAGAAGCTGAGAAGTTGCAGGCTATTGGAAGACAGTTAGCTGGCAAAGCCAGCGAGTCATGCCTTCGGAGCATAAGCATAAGCCCGAATGAAATCTGGGACTCTCAATGCAGCAGCCCTACGCAATGACCGACTGCAACGCTGTGCTATGGTCCCGGCTGCCTGCATCATGAGCTTTCGCCGCAAGCTGCGCAGAAGGGCATCTGTTGAACCATCAAGCCTCAAGACAGCGGAAGCAGACTGTCCGGTGAGCAGCCCAAGTTCAAAAACCCTACAGTACTTCTACTCTCATGTAAGCTCAGCGCATTTCGAGCTGCTGCAAGCCTGCTTCTATGGCATCCACCTCGCACAGCTTCTGCCACTCCGCTGTGACGCGGCATGCAATGCGCTAGGAGTTGATCTGCGACTGGCCTCTTGAACAGTCAGCTCCTCCGATAGAGCCCGCACATGCTTGATGCCTTAGCTGCACACATCCTGTGGCACATCGCGGGATGTGTGACTTGGGCGAGGGCAAGCTCTTACGAGCTTCTGGTTCTTGATCTGCAGCCTGGTTTAGTCGAGTGAAAGTCAGAAGCACGAGGCGGCGACGCGATGCGAAGCGGCTGAGGTGTCAGCTTTCCGAAGGCCTGTAACGTCAAGCCCACTCCCTGACCTGCGCGGCGCTCATCTCTGCTGGCCTTTCCCTAGCTCGCATCCCCCTTCCCCGCCCCGTCGCTGAGAGTCTAGCCAGAGAAAAGAGGCATTTTCTGCACGATCTCCTCCGCCATCAAATAAAAAAGGATTTCGGATCCTTGTGTCGAGGGGAACAACTTGCATTGACTGCTGTGTGAAAGAGACACGGTCGAAAGAGAGCAAGTAGGCCCCCGGCGCACATCCAGCCTAGCAAACGCATGAGCTGTTAGTGCCAGAGCCTGGCAGGAATTGCAGCTGCGCTGAGCAAGCCTTCACCATGGTCTTTGTCGTCTCGTCATCATCATCATCATCATCATTATTATTATTATTATGATCACCAACACCATCATCCTCATCATCCACATCCACATCCTCATCCCTATCACCATCACCACCACCACCATAATCATCATCATCATCATCGCCTTCATCATCGGCATCATCATCACCATCATAATCATCATCATGATCATCGTGATCATCATCATCATCATCAACATCATCATCATCCGTATCAGGCAATGGCGAACGTTGAGATCATCATCGTCATGTCGCACACTTCGCCGTTGGTGTCTTCGTCGTCCTCATCGCCCTGCTCCGTATCGTTGCGTTGTTTCTCGTGTTTCGTCGTTTTCGCCCTCGAAACTGACTGGAGAGCGCCATTGGAGCAAAGTGCTATGCTCCTGCAACTTGCTCGGGAACTCTTCCGAGCCCTTGCCGCAAAAGCACGTTTGGATCCCTGCCTCGACAAGCTGAGAGGCTGAGAGCATAAGTAGGTTTTTCAAGTAGTCTGTGCCTCTAAGATCTCTCACAATCACCAGGCGGGGGGGGCTCCGAGCGAGCCTTGGGGAGCCTTCAGGTACCGGCACCTTTCAGGCAATACTGAAGCAACCCACTGCCTTCCTTCAGGACAATTGCAGCACTTGGGCAATTGCGCAGATCTCCAATCCAAGGACTGGGTCCCTTCACCGGCCCTTCACCTCACACCTGACATGATGCACCTGTGCTTCACGCAGATTCTCACTGCTTTGTACATGGCACAGCGTCAATATCAGTCTTGGCTTCACGAAGTCCTTTTTGAAACTGGGCTTGGCGTCTCTCAACTGCGCACTCTGAGCGCTGCCTGCTGCTTAAGGGGCCTCTACTTCACTGACAAGAAGATCGCAACTCTGGCGCTGTAGATGCTCTGAAACGCAAGCACTCCAAAGCAACTGCAGGTACATGAACTGGTGTCCCAGTTCACTTCACCGCCCTATGACCGGCGTCTTTGTTAGCGTGAGTGTGGTCACGGGCGCAAACATGCTCCGTCGCTCAAGTGCACAGATTCGCATAGATCTCACAAACGAATCCGTCACTCCAAAGAAGCTTGAGTGTCAGAAAACCAGCTTTGGTGAAACTCAACAAGTCCATGCAAGTCCTAGCTTGGCTTCTCTCAACTGCCCGCTCTGACGGCTGCCTACAAGGAAAGCACTCCAAAGCAGCTGCGTCAATCTCAATCTTGGCTTGACGACGTCATCTTAGAAGCTGGGCTTGGCGTCTCTCAACGCACTCTGACGGTTCCCTACTGCTACAAAAACACTCTCATTCCTTTGCAGACAGGAGTTTCACAAACACAGAGACCCACCAAACACAAACACACACAGCAGAGCAGAAGCAGGCTCGCAGGCCTGGGGTGTGAATTGAGACAGCTGCGGCCTGGGTGAAGTGGATCCGACCATCGCGGCTGGGATAAGACTAGTGGCTAGCGCCGTGCGTTGCAACGAGGCTCCCGCGCCATGGCCTTGGCGACCTGCGTGAGCAACCTCACCTTTCACATTGTCAGCCTTTCAACACCACAGTCACCACAGCCTGAGCTTCCGCTGGGAGTGCCACATCCCTCTGTTGGAGCCGAGAGCAGGAATGCACAAGGAGGCACAATGACCTGCGCTCAGGAAGCTCCGAAGCTCAGCTCTGCGTGGCCCTTGACCAGTCTGCTCAGGATCTCGCTGGGCTTGAAACTCTGAGATCCTCTGGCTGACGTTCTGCAGAATGCCCTCGCACATGAAGCACTGAATACTAACTCGAGGCAGGCAAGCTGGCCTCTGACAGATCCGGGGATCGTAAGGGTTTCCATCTGCCAGCATTCATGAAATCTTGCCCGATTCAATACTCTCACGGGCACTCGCCTGGCGCAGGCGTGAAGAAGTTGCATTAAGCTGGGCGGACCAAGAGAGTCCAACCTTCAGTCAAACCCTGAGCACCGGATGCTCAAAGGCTCGCCCCGAGGACCGGGCCCAGTTGAAACTTGCTTCGACAGCACAGCCACCGCGCGCAGCGCCTGAACGCTCAGACAGGCGTGGACACTCGCAGATCCACGTCACGCAAGGCTGGTCACAAATTTTGCGCGATGCCAACCAATGAGAAGGATATCCCTCGCGAGAGGCAGTTCCGTCGCCAAGTCAATCCCGCTGGAAAATAGCTGGACAGGGAAGATGTTTGTTGGTTGCTGCTGCTTCGTACTCTCGGTGTCTTTCTGGTGCGAATTGCGCCGTTCGATCTCTGTTACATCCTCACTACGGACTGTCGTTACGTGCAGAATGTTCGCCCCCTGCTCACATGTACTTCTTCCCGGAACAGGATGTTCGACCCTCATCGTCTCTTTACAGGTCGGACTTGTACAGTCAAGACTGCAACACGCTACTGCCGCTACTGCTACTTTTACCCCAAACCCTTAAACTGTGTCCGCAAAGCTGAAACGCAGGGGTGGGGCGAAGACAAGGAGCGGGTTGTGCGAAAGGCCAAAACCCCAAAAGGAGCGAAAACCCAAGCCCTAACCGGAGTCAGCGGTGCGAAACAAAAAGCTCTGCAGGGAGGAGCTGGTGCGAAAACCCAAAACCCTAAACGGAGTGGGTGGGTGCCACAACCCAGAAGCCTAGACCGGCAGAGCGTGTGCGAAAGATTGCGAAAGCCCCAAACATTCGATTCAAACGGCTCCAAATTCCTGAAACTTATCCCCAAAGAACGGAATCAGCGATGCGAAAGCAAAACCCCTCCAAGGAGCGGCTGGCATGAAGATCCAAAACACCCAAAAACGCTTCAAACACTGCTTCAAACGCAATGGCTGATGTCACAAAAAGTGAGCGGGTGAATTCCCCAAACATAAAAGAACTTCAAAGTGGTGAAAAAGTGAACAAGAGGGGGTAAAACAATAAAAGGAGTGAGTTAAGCACAAACCCGAAATCTCAAAGGTTACTAAATCCAGGAAACCCGTTAAACCCTTGGCCAACAGAAAATTGGTGAGAAGGAAAGGCATCACGAAGACCCGAGACCCTAATGGTAGTGAGATGTGCCAAAAGCAAGATCCTACAAGAAGCGGCCTATTCCTGAAAACCCTAAGCGGCCCTAAACGCAGTCAGCGTGCGAAAACCAAAACTCACACAAGGAGTAGCTGCACGATAATCCAAAACCTCAAACGGAGCGGGTGGGTGCGAAAACTCCAAACTTCAAAAGGACTCCACTCCCTGCGCGGGTGAAAAAGTGAAAAGGAGGGGCAGCACGAAGACCCAAATCCCTGAAAAGAGTGGGTCATCGGCAAAGCCGAAATCCTCAAAGGCGTCCAAATCCTGAGTGGGAGTGTGGGAAAGACCCAATCATTGTCAGGACTCCAAAGGGAGTGGGTGAGTGGCTGACAAGGAAGGAAAAACAAAGACCGAAAACCCTGAAGGGAGCGAGTTGCGTGCAGAGCCGAAATCCTCAAAGGCGACTAAATCCGGAAAACCCTAAACCATAAACCCTGAACGGAGCCAGCAGGGCTAAGCCAAAGACCCTTGCAAGGAGTAGTTAATACAAACATCCAAAGCCCTAAACAGAGTGAGTGGGTGTCACAACCCAAAGCAGTGTGAGTGTGCGAAAACCCCGAACACTGACAAGACGCAAAAGCTTTTGCTGCACTTGCGTCTAAGGCCGCGACCTGTTGACCGTGCTAAGATACAGCCCGATTCGACGAACTAACGAAAAGGATAATCATTGACTGTGCGGAGTAATGCGGAACTGCGTAAGGTCAGGCAACCCAAGCCGGCTTGCAACATGACGTAAAGGTGATGTCGAATGTTCTTGCAGAGCAGATCCGTAAAATCCGCTGAGGTTTCTCATGCCAAAAGATGCTGCTGCTCGAAGGTGTTATGCTGGAATCAAGGAGAGTGAATTGGGTTTGCAAAGTTTCACAAAGACCTGAACCGAGAGATAAGAATGCTAGCGGAGATTCAGTCATTAACAAACCTTAACTGGACTCCAAAGGGAGCAGGTGAGTGAGTGGAAAGGAGAGGTAGCACAATACCCAAAAACCGAGAAACCCAGCCATGCGAAACCAAAAACCCTTGCAAGGAGCTTTTGATGTGAAAATCTACAACCTTAACCGGAGTTGGTGGGTGTCACGACCCAAACCATAAACCAAGTGGGTGTGTGCGAAAGCCCCCAACATCAAAAGAGCTCCAAAGGAAGGTGAAAAGGAGGGGAAGCACACAGATCCAAAACCCTAGTTGGAGTGAATTGTGCAAAACAAAACAAAAACAGCCTGACAAGTCCCTTGAAACCCTAAACCCTACAAGGACACACGAAAGAAGGAGAAGCCACACGAAATCGCTTTAAGGCCACACGAAATCGCCTTGGGCCAGACAAACATCTGCAACAAATCCACAACTACGCGGCTAATTTCCGAAAACCGGAAACCCTACACGGAGGTGGCGGGGCGAAACAAAAACCCACAAGAAGTAGTTGGTGCGAACATCCACCTAAACGAAGTGGGTGGATGCCACAACCCAAACCCTATCCCAAACTTGAACAAGTTGAGGCAGCACGAAAACCAAAACCACCCACTTCTCAAAACTCCTACGAGGAGTGGGTTGTGCCAAGAGCCAAGCTCCTAAGAGGAGCAGATGGTGTGAAATTCGACAACATAATTCCAGAGAGCCCTAAATTGTAAACGGAGTCAGTGAGTCAGCGGCGCACAACCGAAAAACCCTACAAAGAGTAGCTGGTGAGAACACCAAAAACCCTAAAAGGAGTGGCGTGGTGCCACAGCCCAACACCTCTCAAAGACAGGAAACGACATGTCGTATGCACTCCTTCGTCTGTGCGATATGCTTGGTAGGCAGACCCCCCTTCTTCGACTTTGACTCTCATGTTCTGGTTAGAAGCCGAGCGGCGAGCAGGAGCCGATAGTCAGATCAGTGGAGCTACGAATCAAATCACTTGGGGATTGCAGATGCGCTATGCCACCGCTCGGATCCGCATATGATCCGGACAAAGTCGCAAAGCAAAGTTCAACATTCGACAAGCAATGTTTCTTTTGTCACTGAGCCCAAGCGCGGTTCCTCTAAACCAAGATCTGAAGGAGTGAGTGGTTGTGAAGTAATCTGAACCTTAGGAGGATTAACTTAGAGGGAAGCCGGTCTGAGTTCAAAGCACTGCCTCGACGTCTCCCCACTGTGGCCGTCGAAGTCGACCCTTGGTTGGGCTGTGCTTGACAGATCTCTTCGTTGCTTCGATCTTCTGCGGGCTGAGGGTCTAGTGCATTGAAGACTAGACCTCAGCTTTAGGCAGAGACATAAGACTGGTAGCGAGGCACGTCGAGGCACGTGCAGAGCGTTGCTGGCGTGGCTTCTGAAAGAAGTGGCTCCTTCGCAGAGTCTTGCAGCAGCTGTCCAGGCACAGCTGCTTGCTTCACTCGGCAAGGCCTCTGCAAGGCTTACAAGAAGACTTCGCAGAAGCGCCTCTCAATCACGGAATCCACGCATCGCAAAGTCATGTACAGAGAAACTGCAACGTAATCCATTGCCTCGTCCAGAAAGTCGACGGCGCTTAGTGCATTGAGCACTGTGCCAACATCCTGCAAAAGCCAAGGGTTCGGGAGCCCCAGCATCACGACGAGGAACGCGGAAGACGAACGCATCAGCTACAACTTGTAGCACCACGTAGGGGCAGAAACACAAGCAATTCGTTGGCATGTACATGAACCGGAGCAGCTCAAGGTTCCCGAGCAAAGTAGCAGATCAAGTGGTGCTCGGCCACAAAATACGGTCCAAGACAGAAAACTGCTGAGATTGCCATTGCAGTGCAAGCTGTTGGAACCCAACAGGCCTCTCCGCAATGCGTCTTGTTGCACTGGCTTCTCTTGTTTGAACATGACAAGCACCCACTGTTTGCTTCCTGCCTGTGCCTGAAAGTCCAACTGCGCTTGCAGTAACCTGAGTTGCCATTGATGTCAACTACAGGAAGGTCCAGGAAGTCAAATTTTCGCGCTGCCAAGACACCACTCTGCGAGAACCGGCCACAAGCGAGTGTGTCCTTCCAATCTCAATGCATGTACGGCATTGGGAAAATGCGATACTTGTAGAAATTCACAACATCTCAGCAGCACGCGAATCTTGAAGTGCGCAAATGCATTCGCCAGAAGGAGCAAGGTTACCTGCGCAACTTTGTAGGATTGCCGGCAATGAGCAATGCAACAATTTTCAGGCGTGAGAGCATGACTCACAACGACACATGGACGGAGGCTCCAGCCCAGATTCTGAGCTTGACACATGATTCAGTTCATGTGGTCGACGAAGAACCTCGCCGTTGGCTGCGTGGTGTGTCTGCAGGCAGCCGGGAATCATGAAGCCTCGTCCGCGATATCATCGAAAAGGAGATCGTCTCGGATGTCCATGCGAGCATAAGCATTCGCAACCTCAGAGCCACGAAACGCACAACACTGCATGGATTCCCGTTGCATTCAGTCCTCAAGCTCCAAACCACTCCTAGCTGGAATCCTTCAAAAAGGGGAAGCTTGTGCGGCCTTAGACCCACAAGAAGTCCACAGCAGACTGAACAGGGGATTTCTCGGAACAGCACATTTCAGTGGCCATCCGCCGGAACAGCACCTGTTGCTTATTCGCCTCTAATCACGCCTCCAAGGCTGGCTGCAGGTTGCATCCGCAGCTCGAACCTCATCATGCTCCCGCAGTTTCGAATATGCGCCGCAAGTCCGACTGATGTCAGCAGGTACAAACCTCAGCGCCCACTCGACAATACGGTGTCTGCGTGAGGCCCTCGTGCAGCAGCGTCCAGGGCCGAACATTGAACCCTCTTAGAGCCGCGCTGCGGTAGTCGAGGCATCATGCGCTTGCTGAAGGATTTCAACATCTGCATCCAAGTCGATTTGATACTATCATCACAGTCAGACTCACCAGTCACGTCGCTCTTGGTCTGGTCACTATCGTTTCCAATATTGGCCCTTATGTACTAGCTATTACTAGTATGATGCACCCGATTATTGTTACGATTGCTACCCGTGTTACGACCATCACTGCTGTATTACGACTTTTGTTTCCATTATGACAACGACGACGACTACTTCTAAAGGTTTCTAGTGTTACTGGTAATTGTTACGACTATTACGAGTATAATTACTGTTACTTTAGCACTTTGTTCATGGTGACTCTGTCTACCTTGTTGCTGTTCTTTACCAATGCCTTGCTAGACGAGTTCTTTCGTTCGTTATGTGTGCCGAGTTCCTTTGTTTGGCAGTTTCTTTGGTTCATTCGATCTTTATTGTTTCGTTATTTACCTGTTTAGTTCTCTCTGTACCCATTTAATTCCAGATTTAGTTGTCTTTACTTGCACATGTAATGTCGTCCCTTCTTCAGGTACTTGTATCGTCCTTGATCCATTTCGCTCGTTCGTTCTTTCTGTATTCATGTGTTTCGTTCTTTCTGTCTTTGTGTCGTTCGTTCGTCCATCTTGCGGATTGTATTCCTTGCTCTGTTGGTTCTTTGCTTCTTTCGTATGATTTTCTTAGGTTCGCTCCTTTCTTTGAGCAAGGAGGGTTCACGGGCAGAAGACGGGTAAGCATATACATATCTCTCCATTCAACTTGCGATTCGATGCAAGGCTACGCAGGAGAAGGATGTGTTTTGCAGGTGCTTTTAAGCGTTCTTTGTTCTGCGAGGCACGGCCAGTTTTGATTCGTGATACTGAAGAGGGTTTGGAGCTCCCCCGAAGTCCAACTGTAGCTCCTGCATGAAATGCCGATGAGCGCCGGAAAGGAAGCGACAGGTCCTGCGCCACCCCCTCCACCCAAGATCGGCGGCCTTCTCATGCCGATGAGATGCCCGAGCAAAGGCATTCAGAATCAACCCAAACCTTTGGAGGCATGTGCTGTAAGGGGTGGGTGCCCTGAGCCCCTGGTCCGAGCTGGTCACTGGTTTGGCTGCAGCTGTGCAGCCAGCTCTTCCGCTCTGTCCGCATATCTGTCTAGCCTGGACACCACAAGCATCGTCGATGCGCGGCAGTGATTGCTAGCAGGCCAAGACACAACTCTGGCATGTGGAGGCCGAAGGCCTGGGACACTCTCTGTGCAGCTCAACTTCACCTCATGTCTGTGAAGCGTCTACTAGGTCGCCGGCGACCAAACGGTCGCAGTAGCGTGTCAAATTCTCTGTTTTGAGAATCTGGCGCACGACAAATTCCCAAGCTCTTTATTGGACAGCCTCCAGCCTCCGGCCTCTGGCGTGTACATCTGAGACTCGATGATAGGCTGGGCCGCGGTCTCAAAGGCCTGACCCCGGCTTGAAGTTCAGCACGCATTGCGTGGCGATGAAGCTGGACTTCAAAGGCAAGTTGACTCGCGTTCAGCTGGTCCTAGATGTGGGAAGCAAGACACATAGAACGTGATCGTTACGTCACTGGCAACATCTATCCGCCGCAAAGCACACCCTGCACGCATATGATCGCATATGCATGCGTGCAGACATTGATTGCCAATCCGTACTTCTTTGGTTGTTGAACCGCTGCGAGTCTCTGGTTCCAAGGAATGCGTCGTCGTGCTAGTGTGCTGTCCGAGTTTTTCAACGGCGCTGACTGCAGATTCAGCCACCTCGCGGTGCGGCCGTTGTTTCTGTCTGTCATAGATCTTTTGCACCTGAAGCACCGAGACAGGCGTCATCCGCGTTACTAAGGTCGGGGAATGATGCTGCCTATGGCTCTGTTGCATCCATGGTGAATAAGGTCGCCGCGGTCTTCTTCCCCTGGATGCAAGAAACATAAGCGCTTCGGTTCACTCGCCATGAGTGCCGTCCTTGACCTGATAGGAGAGGCCGCGGACACCACAGACTCCCGCTTGGCCAAGCCTTGCCAGACTGAGGCTTTCGGCGACGTTTCCCCTCCAGAAAAGGCACCTCTTCGGGAACGGAGCTCCGAATGCCGCGCAGCGGCCTCCAAGCAACACCGACGCTTGGCCGAGGCGAAGCTACAAGCACAAAGCCGAGATGCAGAGCTTGTGCAGCATCGCTGACGTGTATGCCACATGGCAGAGATGTGCAGAGAATGCAGTCCTACAGTGGTGGTCGTGTGATCAGGGGGTGCATCGGTGCTTTGCGAGATCCGCGAGCTTTGCATGCGACGAGCTTGTCTTTGGCTTGAAGAGGCTCCAAACTTGCTTGAGCCGTCATCTACTGCATCGGGTCTGCAACCCAAGGCTGCGGCTGCTGCAGCAAGCTCACGACGGCAAGCACGGTCTTAAGGCGTCAAGCGCGATTTTCGCTGGTCGGGCGACGCCCGTCTTACGGTGCGTAGCGCCGTCTGCAGAGTAGCCTCCAGGCCTGGGGTTGTCGGTGCACAAGGGTCAAGGAGCAGCAGACGATGTCAACGTTAGTGTTCCGCTGACTGGTTCAGTAATCCAGGCTATGCCTGCTCACGAATGTGCTCATAGCACTTAGTAGAACTACTTCGATCGGTAGCTCTAGACGTGGAGCCGAGCTTGCGGAACTCAAGAATCGCTTGGGAGAAAGATTCCAACTTGTTGTGTAGAAACCAAGGCTCCAAAACGGGAATTGGGCGACATTTCAGCTCACAATTCTCTCAGGGGGCCAGCCCGGTGCGCAGGACGGTCATAGCATTTATCAGACTTGGCTGCCATGCGCAAATGTCCAAAAGCAGATACCTTGTTTTGCTTCGGTCATATAAGAACAGTTACTGTAGCCTGGCAAACGGTGCCTCCGCTACCGCTGACGCAAGTAGCGACTGGGACCTGAGACTGTGCTGCGACAAACACCAGCTGCTGCAAGGGCAAATGGGCCCCGACTGGCTCTGGAGCCTGGCCAAACGCTGCTCGACCTGAGCCGGCGCCTCTGAAACTCCGAAGCTGGGCAGGGACACGGCGCCTCTTCCCGAGTCGCAGCTTCTACCTGCAGAGCTAGAGCCCAGGGCCTCGGATGCCTCGGATGCCTCGAGTCTAGGGTTCGGGGCACTTGCAACCATGAGGACTCGGCAGTACCACTGATCGCCAGGTCATCTTCGAACATCACAGTTCCCATGCTTCCGGCGCGTTCCTTGTCCCAGTGGTGTGCAGAGAGATCGCAATACACGCGCAAGCGCTCCTGGAAAGAGCGATCGAAGCTTTCTTGCACGTTGAAGCGCCGGGGATACTGCAGGTGCAATTCGCTCTGTAGACCCTTCGAGGTCATGTCCGCAAATCACAACACGGTGACAAGGTCTGGCGGCCTCTCCAAAAGACCTGGCAAGCGGCCGCTGCAGCACAGAATACGCTCACATCCCTTCTGGCAGGGACAACATGCTGGCTTTGCGGCACCATTGCGCTGACACGCAGCTGACAGTATGCCGGTGGTCTACGGAACCTGTTTGACCGCTTGAGGCCATGGTACAAATTTAGCGCTATACGGTCACCTGAAATATGTTAATCGAGGGGATGTGTAAGTGCGTGACCAATGCTGAAACAGCATCTTCGGAATACAGCTGAAGAATCGACTGAGAGCATACAGCACACGGGCTCCGGTACATTTGCAACTACGCAAGCGTGGGACGCACCAGTCTTGCACAACATGGTACATGGTCTTTGAACCACGCAAACGCGATTGCAGCTGCTTTTTCCCAGCAGCGAAGCGAGCAGCCTAAAACCCGCCAAGGCAAAGTCGTGCGTAGTTTCGCGGGCCTAGCCCGTAGCTGGCCTAGGCCTAGCCGACAGCTTCAGTCCAGGAAATTCTCCGTGGAGTCGTTCTCTTCTTCGCTCGAGCAGCAAGCCCACGTGAACTCAGGAGACATAGGAGCTGAATCCTGTGCCCCTGGAAAAGCAACACCAGGCTGCTGAGGCCCAAGCCATACCCACAGAAACAAGGAGTAGCACAACACCAGTGCCTTAGCAACTACTAGTTGCACTCTCAAGATCCGGGCGGACCGGTAAGTCAACAGACAAACCCGCCCCAACGGCTGCATCACCATGCACATCCTGCATGCTCCCCCCAAGGCACCCGTGCTTCCTTCTGCACCCCGGCGTCCCCACAGGCACGCAACCGTGCACGCAACTCTGCATGCCGCTGCACCTCGACAGCCTCGACAGCACCCCCGGAGGTAGACGTAACCTCGAAAGCCTTGGTCCATAGCCGCCTCCGAAATCTCCCACCGCGCCTCGTTCAGAAAAGCCCATGGCAGGCAACCCCCGGAGCGACTCGCGGCTTCGGAAAAACCCTCACACTGCAATGGGCAACCACCAGCCAGCTAAGAGCGAGAACTGCTGAATGCTACGGTTGGAGAAACCTTGAAGATTTTTGGACTCTCCGGCAACGAAAGCTTAGCCTCAAGCTGCCTAACACCAAGCCAAGATGTCGCATTGAGTCCTGCAGCTGGCTGGCAGCTGGCACTGGGCTAGGGGCGGTTGGTAGAGAGCCTGCTGACATCTGCCGATCATCTGCGCACTGTCCTGTCGCTGATGTTCTTCAACAGGACTGTCTAGGCCTGCCCAGAGCAACCACTCAAGAGCAACCGTCATGTTTCTGACAGCTTCTACCATGCTGAGGACGGCACTTGTCGAAGCTTGCACCGTGAGGTGGGTGGAATGATGATGCTCTGGGCCTCTCGTGTTGAGGTTGGTTGGATGCACATGAATACCCTTTCTGTTACAGCGGAAAGATGCGTCTAAGTAGACGAGTCTTAGACCGGCACAGTTTGCACCTTCCACCCCCAGCTTTGAGGATGCGGTGTCGAAGACCAAATGCTTGTGCATGAAGAAGGAGATCTGGCTTGGTGCATAGCCCGGATCCACTGCGGCGAGGTTTCCGTTGAAACTCTCAAGTCTGGTTGACAGGCGTTGCGAATCCCAAGAAGCTGCATGGAGCTAAAATTGTGCGGGGCTCGCGACTGACTGCAGAATCATCTGAATCACGATACAGAATCACACAGTAACTCCTGCAACGTACGACATGGCGTGAGGGATTGCAAAGGTCCGGTTTCCAGCGTGCGAACTGTACTCGAGGAATCTCGGTCTGGGGTCTGGCATGTATGGCACTCTGAACCGATATGATATATCGGGGATTGCGATTTGATGCTGCCCGGCTGAATGCCATGTCAAGCTCCCACTCGGCCACTAGGCCACTGACTCACTGGCAGAGTCGTAACAAATGCTCATCGGCGCGGCTGTGCGGAGTTGGCGTCGGGTTTGGCCTTGCTGTGTTGCTCAGAGTCGTTACTGCTTTCCTCGCTCATGTCCAAAGGCTTGCAGTTCAACAGCTTCGTCTGAATGACACCACCACAGCCCATCCCGAAGCCTCTTCCCGCAAGATGTGAGTTGCCAAACTGCCTTTAAGGAAACTAGCCGCTGCGGCTCCCAGCACCGTCTCCTTGGAAAACCCGTTGCTCGCAAACGCCAAGCACCTGCCACGCGTGGCTTAACTTATCTTGTCATCTTTCCGGGACGGCCCTCGGTGATGCTTGACACAACGCTGCAATCGGCACCAGGCTTCGAATCCATCAACCCCGCGCATACCACGCCGAAAGAGGTAGGCATTCGCAGGCCAGCCTGGATTGCGACGAAAAGCCACCGCGGAAATGGAGCTAACCACCGTACACTCCGCACGTTCTGCTCGGAGCACATGAGCACATGAGACTGTGCAAGAGAGCATGCAGAGAGAGAGCGTCCCTTGCTTGCTGTCCTGGGTCACCAGCTGACTGATATGTCAGCTTCTCCATTTCCGCCGGAGAATGTCTGCGCATCGCAGATGGGTATTCCATGTGATGTGTCCGCAGTAGCACAAAACAGAAGAGGCTCCAGAATGATCGGTGCGAACTTTGCAGGGCCTGAGAAAAGTGTTGAGCGGTGTCTCCAAGTCTACTTGTGGTTCAGGTGCTGACCTCAGGCGCAGGCGGCTTCCTGTAGGCAACAGCCAGCAGTCCTTTCCTTCAGTGAGAGTCACATTAAGCCATGACATTGGCAACAACGATCTGGCGGCAATCCTGCTGGTCTTGCCCCGCACCGTGAGCCTCTAAATCAGCAGGACTCCGACATCCAGCAAGACTGCGAACAGTACAGCTGACCGCCACTTGAAGGAGGGCACCTTGACATGTTGCTATGACGCTTTGGCGCAAGGTTTCAAACACCTGGCCATTCGGCAACGAACCTCACTGTGGACAAGGAGTGGCGGACGTGGCTAACGAGCGACCTTCGCCGGAAAGTAGGTGAACGTCGTGCCGCTGTCTACGACAGTACGTCCGGTGAATTCCTGGAAGGAAAGCCCGGGATCCGTTGCCACAGCGGCCATGCAATTCGATGCAGTCCGCCTCCGAGTTGGCCACAACATGAGTTCCAAACCTGTGTGCCATCAGTCGGGATCTTGGCACAGCTTGGAACTTCCGCAATGCAAGACAGCCACGTTTCAAACAGGAGAGCAAGGCTGAATTGATCTCAAATCCACGCCGTAGTACCTGTCATTATATAGCCTACAACCTACACCCTTGCACCTCAATTACATAGTGCTCAGGCCAGGGGCACTGCCAGCATGCAATATACTGCTGCTGTATCATCAACCAACATAGATGTAGGTATTCACTATGTGCGTATGTGAATATGGTATAATAAAATATAATATCATATAATAGAATAGAATAGAATAGAATAGATATAATATAATGTAATATAATTGCGTGGGGGATTGATCTCGACTAGGTTGCTGCTCTCCCCACCAGAGCTGTAATGAATGTAGGTGTGGCTGGCTTGCACTCTCCACAGACTGGACCCTGTCTCTCTCACACTTCCACACGTGCAATCCTATGCAGGCAGAACCGGCGGCCGTTCCTTTTGCACTCACTGCCGGCGGCGGTTCGTCTGTGCAAACGGGATAGCTCTGA